>VOCT01080139.1:0-49182 GCA_007922175.1 Pelusios castaneus
TGGGAGGCTGATCTGAAGGGGAAAGGTGTCCAAGACAGCTGGCTGTATTTTAAAGAAACCCTGTTAAAGGCACAGGAAGATAACATTCCGATGTGCAGAAAGAACAGCAAATGTGGACGGCGACCAGCGTGGCTTAGCAGGGAACTCTGTGGGGAGCTGAAACATAAAAGGGAAGCTTACAAGAAGTGGAAGCTTGGACAGATGACAAGGGAAGCATATAAAGATATTGCTCGGGACTGCAGGGATAAAATCAGAAAGGCCAAAGGACAATTGGAGTTGCAGCTAGCAAGAGATGTGAAGGATAACAGAAAGGGGTTCTATAAGTATATCAGCAACAAGAAAAGGATCAGAGGTGGTGTAGGTCCCTTACTGAATGGGGCAGGCATCCTCGTGGAGGATGATGCGGAAAAGGCTGAAGTACTCAATGCTTTTTTTACTTCAGTCTTCACAGGGCGGGCCAGCTCCCAGGCTACTACACGGGGTAACGCGGACTGGAGAGGAGAGTGGCCCTCGGTGATGGAAAGTCAGGTTAGGGAACACTTAATGAAATTGGATGTGCACAAGTCCATGGGGCCGGATGAACTGCATCTGAGGGTGCTGAGGGAGTTGGGGGAAGTGATTGCAGAGCCGCTGGCCATTATCTTTGAGAACTCGTGGCGAACGGGCGTGGTCCCGGAGGATTGGAAAAAGGCAAATATAGTACCTATCTTTAAGAAAGGGAAAAAGGAGGATCCGGGGAACTACAGACCGGTCAGCCTCACCTCAATCCCTGGGAAAATCATGGAGCAGGTCCTCAAGGAATCCATCCTGAAACACTTGGAGGACAATAGAGTGATCAGGAACAGTCAACATGGATTCACCAAGGGCAAATCGTGCCTGACCAACCTGATTTCCTTCTATGATGAGATGACTGGATTTGTGGATGCGGGAAGAGCCGTTGACGTGCTATACCTTGACTTTAGCAAGGCTTTTGATACGGTTTCCCACAGCATTCTCGTTGGCAAGTTAAGGAAGTATGGGTTGGATGAGTGGACCGTAAGGTGGATCGAAAACTGGTTAGATCAACGGGCTCAGCGGGTAGGAATCAATGGCTCGATGTCTGGTTGGCAACCGGTAACGAGTGGAGTGCCCCAGGGATCGGTCCTGGGGCCGGTTCTATTCAACATCTTCATTAATGATCTTGATGATGGAATAGACTGCGTGCTTAGTAAGTTTGCGGATGACACCAAGTTAGGGGGAATGGTAGATACTCTGGAGGGCAGGGACAGGATCCAGAGAGACTTGGACAAATTGGAACACTGGGCCGAAAGAAACCTCATGAGGTTCAACAAAGACAAGTGCAAAGTCCTGCACTTAGGATGGAAAAATCCCATGCACTGCTACAGGCTGGGGACCGATCAGCTAAGTAGCAGTGCTGTAGAAAAGGACCTGGGAGTTATGGTGGAAGGGAAGATGAATATGAGCCAACAGTGTGCCCTTGTTGCCAAAAAGGCCAATGGCATATTAGGCTGCATCAGTAGGAGTATTGCCAGCAGATCGAGGGATGTGATAATTCCCCTCTATTCGACACTGGTCAGGCCGCATCTGGAGTACTGTGTCCAGTTTTGGGCTCCCCACTACAGAAAGGATGTGGACAAATTAGAAAGAGTCCAGCGGAGGGCAACAAAAATGATTAGGGGGCTGGGGCACATGACTTATGAGGAGAGACTGAAGGAACTAGGCTTATTTAGTCTACAGAAGAGAAGACTGAGGGGAGATTTGATAGCAACCTTCAACTACTTGAAGGGTTGCTCCAAAGAGGAGGGAGCTAGGCTGTTCTCGAGGGTAACAGAGGACAGAACAAGGAGCAATGGTTTCAAATTACAGCTGGGGAGGTCAAGGTTGGATATTAGGAAAAACTTTCTCACTAGGAGGGTGGTGAAGCATTGGAATGGGCTATCTAGGGAGGTGGTAGAATCTTCATCTTTGGAGATTTTTAAGGCTCGGTTAGACAAAACTCTGGCTGGGATAATTTAGGGGGAGTGGTCCTGCTTTTTAGCAGGGGGTTGGACTAGATGACCTCGTGAGGTCCCTTCCAACCCTATGATTCTATGAAAGAAGGAAGGAGAATTGTTACAGCCAAGGCTGCACGTTTGGCTTCTCGGTCAGCTCGGGCATTTCCCCAAGTTACATCTTGGTCCTCCCTCTGATGGGCCCTGCAGTGTACTACAGCTACTTCGGCAGGCAATTGAACAGCTGCCAGCAAGCGGAGGATTCCCCTGGGCTGTAAGCATCCCCCGCTGCTTCCATAACCCAGCATGGGCATGCAGTACCCCAAAAGCATACCTGGAATCAGTGAATCAGTAAGGAGGGTGGCCGGATTAAGAGTTGAACAGGTCCGCAGTTGCACCTCCGGGTTTTCAATAAGCTTGGCTTGATATTGGGCCAACCGTGCCTGAGTTAGCCACAGACCCCCCCCCCCCCCCTTGCAATCTAGGAGGGCCTGGATCATGTGGGGAGTATAAACTGTCATGCTGCTCCCAAGGGTTAACTTCTCAGCCTCTTTAATGATCAAGGCTGTAGCAGCGGGGTGGGGACTTGGCAGATTGCCTCCTTTCTTTCATTGGAGAGCCGCCTCTGCCCTTGCTGAATGTGGAACCCCAGACACCGAACCTCAGTGATCTAAGCCTTCTTACGTGACATGTGGTATCCCCTGAGCCCGAGAAAGTTTAGCAGGCTTACCGTAGCTTTCAGGCAGTCCTCCAGTCCCCAGACTGCCAGGAGGAGATCATCTACGTATTGCAACAGGAGTACCCCCTCCTGGTTGTCCCACTCCTGTAGATCCCCAGCAGGTGCCTGGCCAAAAATGGTGGTGGAGTTTTTGAATCCTTGGGCTAAAACAGTCCAGCACATTTGTTTCTTTACCTGCTTTCTGTCCTCCCACTCAAAGGCAAAGAGTTCCTGGGACTGTCATTCCACTGGGATGGTAAAGAAGACATCCTTTAAATTGAGAGCAGTAAAGTACATATATTGTTCCCCTATAGAAGCAAGTAGTGTATAGGGGTTTGGCACCAGAAGGTGCAGGGGTTTCATCTGCTCGTTCACAGCCTTAAGATCCTGCACCAAGCGGTAGGTGCCATCCGATTTCTTAACTGGCAGAATGGGAGTGTTCCAAGCCGACTAGCACTCTCGGAGGACCCCACACCTTAGGAATGTTTCAATGGTATTCTGCAGCCCCTCCCGCGCTTCTTGCCGTATGGGATACTGGCGAATTCTCACTGGTGTTTTCCCTGGGAGGAGCTGGA
Organism: Pelusios castaneus; assembly: GCA_007922175.1. Lineage (NCBI taxonomy): Eukaryota > Metazoa > Chordata > Testudines > Pelomedusidae > Pelusios > Pelusios castaneus. The sequence goes on from VOCT01080139.1 coordinate 3,285, forward strand.
TTGTAACCAGAGTAATATGAGAGGCTTTCCCCTGAGCCTCTGTAGCCCACACTAGGGGATTGAGACTAACACGGCTACCCCTTTGGAATCTGTTAGTCTTTAAAAGTGCCACAAGACTCTGTTGTCTTTCTACAATAGACTAACACGGCTACCCCTTTGGAATTTGATCCTCCCAGTGTGCCCAATCCTGAGCTTCTCAAGCTTTTTCCTGAGGTTTCACTACCATTAGCCAGGCATGCTCTGGGAGTAAATTGAGAGTAATTTTGTCCTGTGTAAAATGCAGAGTGGCTCCCAGCTTACAAAGGAGGTCCCTTCCCAGCAGAGGGGTGGAGCAGTGGGGGAGATATACTATACGATGGGAAGTATGTTTGTCTCCCAAGGTACATTCTGCGGGAACATAGACAGGGCATTTAACCGCCCTTCCAGTTGCCCCAATTACTGTCAGGGAATCTTCGACGGGCAGGTCTAATGGTTGGTTGATCGCCGTCCAAACTGCCCCTGAATCCACTAGAAAATTTATTTCTGTGTTGGCTACCCTCATCTTTGCACAGGGTTCAGGTGGTGGGCCCTGCCGTCCTCCCCGACCTCCCTACTCAGGACTTGCCACTTCCATCAGGGGGGGGTCACCTCCCATTCCGGGCACTCGTTCTTCCAGTGCCCCTCCCTCCAGCATCTGGCACACTGGTTTCGCCCCAACCGCCGCTCCATGGGCCCTGGCCTACCTCGTCCTCGCCCTCTGGGTGGTCTCCTGTCTTGTGCTCTTCTGTGGTCACTAGCCGACACTGCAGCTACCATCATCTTTATCTGACGTTTGTCCTTCTCATCATCTTCTCGGAGAGAGTAGGCCCGATTGGCAATCTCCAGAATCTGGGCTATTGTCATGCCCATTAAATCCTCCTTCTTCTGCAGCTTCCGCAGAATGTCAGGGGCTTCTTGGCTCGTAAAAATACCTTTTATTATGGCTTCCGTTGCCACAGCGTCAGGGTCAGCATTAGTATTTTGACGAATACTGTCATCCCAGTCAGGCTTATGACTTGCCAGACACCCTTCAAACACAGGCATAAAGCGGCTGGGGTTGGTTGAAAATTCCCCGGCTTGTGCCTTGAAGGCAGCCAAGTCCACCGGGTTAAAGGGGACATGGGTGTAGACCTGCATGGTTGTAGCCGGTCGATTGTCACCCCCTTGACGAGAAATAGCAATCTCAGTTATAAGAGGGTACATGCCCAGGGCCCCACCCGCTCCCTGAACTCCGGGGCCCTCATCCATAACTGGGGGAGGTATTGGGGCCGAAGGGGGCTCCGGTTCCGCCATTACAACCAGGGGAGGGGGTGGCAGATATGAAAATGTCTCCGACCCAGTCGCGACCAGACCACATTTCCGCAACAGCTCTGTTCTGTCCCGTAGAGCCATAAACAGCTGGGCATACATGTGCTCGTTCCACTTCCCGGTTCGCTGACAAAACAAAAGAAGCTGGAGAATGGTGTTATAATTAAGGGATCCCCCTTGAGGCCACTGCTCCTGATTCCCCAGCTGATACTGTGGCCAATCAACAGAACAAAACCTTTTCAATTGTATCTTAGTCATGGGGTCTGACCCCAACTCTTTCCAATTTAACAGAATGCATTCCAAGGAGGTGCAATACCCCGGGCCCTTTCCTTGTCCTTGCCCCATACCAGAGACTACCCCTGGGCATCCCCAGGGAAGCGGACTTACCACCAAATGGACCGATCCCACCTTGTGCCTGTGATTCTCCGCTTATCAAAGGTGCTTTGCACCGGAGTGCCCTCTGGGCAGGACAGTCCCACGCAACGACGCCCTCTGGCAAAATGCCAGTGTGCACGTGGACGTCGAAGTGGTGGCTGCCCTGGCCCTCAGAGGGGTCCGAGCAAGGCTGTTTAAAGCCCCTAAAGTCCCGGCGGAGTCGCCAAAAACTGTTGCAGGGGGAGGCCTGGAGACAGGCTGGGGCTAGCAACAGTTTGGGTTCGTTGCCCGGAGTGCGCAGCACCAATAAACACACCAGGGCGGAGAAGCACACTAAGATTTGTTTGAGATCTCAAGCAGGCACACGGAGACAGACAAGTCTCAAATCATGCACGCCCCCACTCAGTTACAGTAACTCTTATATAGATTTCCTCTTGCTGTGAAAAGATCCTACCCCCCCTCCTCTTTGGGTGAGAAGCATGCTTTCAAGGCTGTGTTATAATTACAAGCGGAGACCGGCTGAGACTGGTACTGTTATTCTGTTATGGGGAACAGGTTATCAGTTCCTGCAACCGGGAAACGTCCTTATATGGTCTATTGTTGGGATTTGTTGGGTGCCAGTTATGTCCCAGCTGTGTCCGAGTCTGGAGCGAAGGGGATTCATCGACACTGTGGCCTTCCACCCCCTCGAGTTACCCAGTGCGCAACCCCAAACACAGCCAGGGGCATCAACAAGAGTCTCACTCAGATGGAGTCTGGAAAGTCCATGGATTCCAAGCCTGCTACCCTGACTGACTAAAGTTGGTTCCCGGTCCATTTATTCAAGGAGATTAAAACCTGAAATCACAACCTAGACTGGAATTCTTTAAAATGAAGCACAAGAGGATCCCGGTGTAATCTGGTAATGGGTATTTAAGCATTAGTCTCTCTTGCAAATATATCATTTTGTCAAATGTCAGCGGAATCTCGAAATCAGGCCAGAAATGCGCGTTTCTTATGAGAAGGGGATATGCAAATAGTGGTGACACTTTCCTGCTCTCTCTCTTTCTGCCCAGAAGGTACCCACAGAGACAATCCACAGACAGCTGTTCCTGACAGCTTACCCCTTGAACAGCAGAGAAAATGAGATTCGGGTCTATTTCCTTTTCTTCTGCCAACTCGGGAAGGTATGTTCTTGCCACAAATCCATTCAGGCAGCAGGATAATATTATTTTTTTGCAGTGATATTAATATATTTTGTAAAAGTCTCTTCCTTATTTTATTCTCCTGTTAATTGAAGTTGAAGATGTATCGTGTTTCCGGTTTCCTCATTCCTCCCTCCTCCCCTCTTCCTATATGGGAGCCTCGTCACGGATTGTTCTGACCCAGTAGGGTCCAGAAATGAATCACAGTTGCCACCTATTATATGACGTGCATCAGATGGGAGCCAGGAAAGGCATATAGTAGCTCGTCAGATACCCCATACTTTCCGCTGAAAATTAGTGCTCTGTCAGCTTTAAAGACCGGTTCACAGCCTCAAGGAAGAGCTCCAATATTTACAGAGAAATGACCAGCCTGAAACCCGAGGACAACGTCCGCCGCCGCGTATTACTGCGCGGAGACACACAGTGACGGGAAACCAGTTTCTATGCTGAGAGCAATAACCTTCCCACACAGAGACTGAGGAAATGTCTTCCTGGTGGGGGCGCTCACCCTCCACTCCTGCCAGGAGAACGGACACAAAATATCTCCCCTCATCCAAACCTCAAACAGCTGTCATAGAAGAGAGGCTCCGCTGACTCCATTTCCCCCTGGGCGACACAGGAAGCAGATGCCCCGGCAGGGTGTACATGAACTAGCAGGAAGAAGGAGCAGGTGCCTCCGCCCGCGCTTTGTTAATGCCCGCAGTGACTCCCTGGGGCTTTCCGATCAGAAACTCTCCACTCTAAGACTCCCCCTTTCCCCGCTAAAATGGAGAAGCTCAGACCTTACTGAAGAGCAGTGGGAAGGGCTGGAAGGGCCTGGTGGATAACCTCCCAGTGACCTGCCCGCCAGCCCACTGGCAATTCTCTGTGGATGAAATTCACTCCTTTGTAAAAGGGCTGTCACAAGGGCCTGTCCACCTACTGAGCACCAGGTGTGAAGTTTATCCAGTCCTGCAGGCCGGTCTCTTTTCATCGGACTAAGCAAACTGACTGCACAATCCTCTCCAACCGTACAGCCCAATGCAGAAACTTCCCAAAGCATCTTCACAGTTTATTTCCAGACTAGTTTTCTGGAGTCTCGCGAACAAGGGAGTCCCAGTTCATAATGTTAAAATCAGCATCAAACGGGGGTGGGGATAGATAGATAGATAGATAGATACCAATGTCAGGAAGGCAGAAAAACAAAAGGGGGAAACACTTTCTGTTAAAACTCCCTCAGGAATTTCCAGACATTAAAATTAACAACACGATACCAAGTCACATTTTTCTCATAGCCCAGTTCCAGGTCACTCAGAACCTGCTCTGGGCTTCAGCTTCCCATCCCGCTATCCGCTGCACCGATCCGGATCCTCGCTTTCCTTCTGCTGCTCCCAGTGGTTAAGGCCTGAATCTGCGCACCCCCTGAGCGCCCAGTACTGCATGTTCCCTAATAACTGCACCTCTTGGAATCACTGACATGTTTCCAATTTATTTCTCTTCTCTGCAGATGTATATTCCCAAGTTAGCCTGGTGGAGTCTGGACGGGGAATCAAGAAGCCCAAAGAGACCCTCAAACTGACCCACAGCATGTCCGGATTCGATTTCACTGCATCCGATATGCACTGGGGCCGCCTGCCAGCCGGGGAAGGGCTGGAGCCGACGGGAGGTATCCGGACTGCCTGACGTCCTGGATCACAAACGTCGCCTCACCATCACCACAGACACCTCCAAAAGCCAAGTGTAGCTGCAACTGAGTGGCCTGCAGCCCGGAGACATCTCCGTGTGTTATTGTGCCAGAAACACAGAGTCTATCAGAGCTAGCACTAAAACTAACTATTCAGCGTGCCCCGTGAATCAGTAGTATCTGTCAACACAGAGCTCTTCCTGCTTGATTAGCAGTACAACGCTTCATCCAAATTCCATAACAGATTGAACCCACGTTTGAATTAAACCACAGAACCCCCAATAGTCGGACAGGCACTGAATCCAAACCTCCAGCCCAATTCTCAATTTTATGAATCATTCTGCCAAGAAGTGAAAGAAAAGGACACAGGAATTTTAATTCCCAAACTCTTGATGTTGTCACTAGACCGTTGCTCCCAAAGCTGGGGTGAGGAACCGGCCATCATTAAATCCTGAGCCTTCTTCCCACTACCATACTAGAGAGTGGGAATTTCCGTTTTTTGCACGGCAAACTCTGAGGCTATGTCTACACTTCAAAGTTAAGTCGACTTAATAGGGGTGACTTTAAGTCGACTTAAAGTGGACCTTATTAAGTCGACTTAACAGAAGTAGACTTAACTTTTCAAGTGTAGACATGGCCTCTTTTCAACCTTAATAAGTCGACTTAACATTTTAAGTAGACTTAAAAAGGTCCACCTAGGCACTACCCCACATCTCCACTGACTTAAGTCAACTTAATAAAGTCAACTTAAGTGCTAGTTCTAATTAAAACTAGGTGTTATTAATTCGAACTAACTTTTCCTTAATTTAACTTAAGGAGCAGCTTAAGGCGATTTAAGGAAAGTGCAGTGTAGACGTGGAGTAAATTAAGTCGACTTAAGCCTCCTTAAGTCGACTTAATTTGTAAGTGTAGACGCACCCTGAGATCTTATCTATTAAATCAGATCAAACGTTCAAAAAGAGATCATCAACCAATGCTTGCAAGGGCCCTGAATGTGCTAAAACCTCTTGGATTTCCCCGTGGGAACAAAGTATCTCAGATGCCCAGAGTCTGGCATTTGAACGTTACCATGCCAGTCTACTTGTCTAAATCCCTTTCCACACATAATTACCCCCAGACACCTTGCAATAATCACTCTTCTCTTTAAGCAGCCATTAGGTACATGGGGTATTAACAACTGCAACTTTAAAAAATCTCCCAAAGCTGATTTACCCCCAGTCTGTGGACAAATAGGGAGGAAGCCAGAGGAAGACAACAAAAATGATTAGGGGACAGCAGTCCATGATTTATGAGGAGAGGCTGAGGAAACTGGGCTTATTAACTACCTGCAAGGGGGCTCTTGGGAGGATAGAGCTATGCTCTTCTTAGTGGCAGAGATAGAACTAGGAGCAAAGGTCTCAGGTTGCAGTGGGGAAGGTCTAGGTTGGATATTAGGAATTTTTGTAACTGGGAGGTGATGAAGCACTGGAATGGGTTACCCAGGGAGTTGGTGGAATCTCCATCATTAGAGGTTTTTAAGATGTGGCTTGAAAAATCCCTGGCTGGAATGACTGTGTTGGGGTTGGTCCTGTTTGAGCAGGGGTTTGGGCTAGATGGCCTCCTAAGGTCCCTTCCATTGATAATCTGCTAGAATTCGATGAATTAAGATGCCCAGTGGGAAAGCTATCCATGTACTACGCTGACGCAGTGAAAGGGCGATTCACCATCTCCAGGGACAACGCCAACAACCTGCTGTATCTGCAGATGAGTGACCTGAGGGCCTAGGACACCACCCGCTATTACTGTGCGGGAGACACAGCGAGGGGAAGCCGGTCTGGGCTCAGACAAAAACCTCCCGCTGCGGTTACTGGAGAAGCCCCAGCTGGGCTGGCGCTGACAGTCCGCGCTGGGACCAGAGCTGGTTTCCTCTGTTTGAAGCGGGGAATGAACCGGCTTTTCTGCCACCTCCAGCCCCGCAGGCGGCAGTGATACAGGGAGCGGGGTCCCCATTGGGGGAGGGGTGAGACACTCGGTCCCGAATGCTTTGTTACACGTATTTGGACGGATTACAGAGATTTATTTTCTGCCGGAGAGAAATCCAGGTATTGCCGTGTTCACCGCTCAGCTCCAGCTGAGGACAGAAGGGTGAACACGCCGGTATAGACTCATAGACTTCAAGGTCAGAAGGGACCAGTACGATCATCTAGTCTGACCTCCTGCAAAATGCAGGCCTCAAGACCTCACCCACCCACTCCTGCAATAGGCCAACAACCTATGACTGAGTTATTTACCTCCTTAAATCATGATTTAAAGACTTAAGATACAAAGAATTCACCGGTAGGTGAGCCATGCCCTGTGCTACAGAGGAAGGTGAAAAACCCCCAGAGCCCAGGCCAATCAGCCCTTGGGGAAAATTCCTTCCCGACCCCAAATATGGCGATCAGTTAAACCCTGAGCACGTGGGCAAGTCTCAACAGCCAGTTATCCAAGAAACAATTCTCTGTAATAACTCAGAACCCAGCCCAGGTACTCTCCCCACTTAGAACACTTGTAAATCCACCACATGTAGCCAAATATCAGTCAATTTCCAAAATAGGCTAATCATACCATCCCCTCCATAAATTTATCAAGCTCAGATTTGAAAGCAGTTATGGTTTTTGCCCCCACAACTCCCCTTGGAAGGTTATTCCAGAACTTTACACCTCTAATGGTCAGAAACCTGCGTCTAATTTCAAGCCTAAATATCTTGATGGACAGTTTATAATCGTTTGTTCTGGTGTCCACATTGGTGCTTTACTCAAATAATTCCTCTCCCTCCCTGATGTTAATCCCTCTGATGTATTTATAGAGAGCAATCATATCTCCCCTCAGCCTTCTTTTGGTTGAGCTAAACAAGCCAAGCTTCTTGAGTCTCCACTCATAAGGCAGGTTTTCCACTCCACAGACCATCCTTGTAGCCCTTCTCTGCACCTGTTCCAATTTGAATTCATCCTTTTTAAACATTGGGGACCAGAACTGCACACAGTATTCCAGACGGAGTCTCACCAGTGCCTTGTACAGCGGCACTAACACCTCCCTGTCGCTACTTGAAATACCTCTCCTGATACATCCTAGAACCGCATTAGCTTTTTTCACAGCCACATCACATTGGCGGCTCATAGTCATCCTATGATCAACCAGTACTCCCAGATCCTTCTCCTCCTCAGACCGTTCCAACTGATGCGTCCCCAACTTATAGGAAAAATGCTTGTTGTTTGTCCCTAAATGCATGACCTTGCACTTCCCATTATTAAATTTCATCCTGTTCCTGATACTCCAATTGACAAGGTGATCCAGATCTTTCTGTATGGTATCCCGATCCTTCTCCATATCGGCAATACCTCCCAACTTGGTGTCATCCACAAACTTTATTAGCACATTCCCGCTTTTTGTGCCAAGGTCAGTAACAAAAAGGTTGAACAAGATGGGTCCCAAGACAGATCCCTGAGGGACTCCACTGGTAACCTCCCTCCAGCTTGACAGTTCATTGAATCATAGAATAATAGGGTTGGAAGGGACCTCACGAGGTCATCTAGTCCAACCCCCTGCTAAAAAGCAGGACTACTCCGCCTAAATCACCCCAGCCAGGGTTTTGTCTAACTGAGCCTTAAAAATAGGGTGCATCGAAGCTGAATAGAACGGACCGAATTCTCCTCTCGGTAACAGCTCTCAACACGAAGTCACTGCCCTGTGGTATCAATAACTATTCTCTGTTTGTCCTGAAAACAAGAGTTTTTCCCGGCTCCTAAGGGGTGTCATTTTTGTGTGTGTACGCTGTTGCTGGTATCGCGCGGTAATGATTGTTAATATGTTATAAAGTGATCTTGAGTACCAAGGCCTGAGTCGCTGAGCAACAACCAATCAGAAATGTAAACTGCCGCTAGGAGTGTGGTGAAAGGCTGGAATGGGTTACCTCGGGATTCCGTGGAATCTTCATACTAAGCAAGTTTTAAGGCCCTGCTTAACAAAGCCCTGGTTGGGATGATTTAGTTGCAATAGGTCCTGCTTTAAGAAGCGGTTTTCACTAGATAACCTCCTGAGGTTCCTTCCAACCCATATCTTCTGTGATTCAAGGTTTGGCATTACTTAGCCTTCCCTCCTTGAAGCTGCTTTTCAAAACCTAACTAAATAACGAAGAAGGAAAAATTCAGGAGATATGATGGAAAGAGTCATAGTGGTGTCTGGCCTAGAATTTTGCACACCAGGACCTGATCACAAATGTACAGACTAATAAGCAATGCTGAGTTGTGCTTCTGGTCTTGATTTATTACCTAATAAAATATGGAACAATTAAAGTCATAATTGTAATACATAAACATATGGGAGGGCAGAGTTCTGGGGTCATTTTGTGCACTTGGAGTATTTTCAGGGTCGCTTCTATAGATTTGATGAGAAACACTGACCATGATTATTCAGGATTTGATGCTTAAATATGAAAAAGCCATTTTTGGTTGGGATTTTCAAAGGCATCAAGACAGTTTATGCAGCCAGATCCCATCCTCTTGCAGTGCAATCTGAGCACCTTTCTCCTCTTCTCCGCTCTGCAAATCTGAGTTTAAGGGTTTTGCCCCAAACTACTAACTGACAGAGCTCCCAATTCAGAGTCCAGTGCCTTAACCAGAAAATACTCCTTCATGGAGTGTGCCCTGTACAGAACCACCCTACAGATACCAAAGTGGATGTAGACATATGGGACTAGTGCTATTCCTTCACTCATTTCTAACATCTGTTCAGGGCTGTCATGTGATGGCCTTAAGCAGAAAGTGTACATTAAAAATCACTATGAAACGATCTTCTCACACGGCCCTAATCTACCAGAAGATGGAGCAAACAAATGTCTCTTTCTGCAAGCAGTGTCCTATGGCAGAAAGAAAAGAGTTTTTTTCAATTCTAGTTGTTCAGAGTTCCCTGTTTTGCTGAGGGTCCATGTATTGGTCCAAGGCATCATGGTGCATGGGTCCTGTCTTTCTTAAAAGAAATATTATTTCTGTTCCTCACTGGCGTGTTGTGAGGTTGAATGCAATAAAGGAGGTGAGGTGCTGAGACGCTGCGGTAGTGAGTGCTCTCAAAAGCCCCTGAAAGAGACGGATGGCAAATATTATAGGTGTGGGGGTGATCACAGTCAGTTACAGTGTCAGATGAAAGGCTCAATGAAGTCAAAGGAATTACTCCCACTGAGTTCTATGGGCTTTGGGGCAGGCCCAGAGCAAGAAGAAAGGACTTGTCCATGTTCCTTGGAACCCAAGAAAAGAAAATGAAGCGCTCAAGAAAGGAGTTTGTCTCTTAGAAGGAGTGGGATATGCAAATGGCGGTGACTGCTTCCTGTTAAAGTCTCCCTGTCTGTCCCAGCAACACCCGGACAGACACACTGCAGCCCCGTTATCAGTGCGCTTACCAGCTACTCCGCTGAGAACTTTCCCCTCCAGCCTCGGGGACAATGAGAATTTGACTCCTTTTACTTTTCCTTGTGGCTGCTCTGGAAGGTGTTTGCTCCACATAAAAACCCTGGAGAAGAGGCACGCCTTACTGGTTTTCTGCAGGGATAGAAACATATTTTGTGATATGCTTTTAATGTTATTCTCCTGTTAACTGAAGCAGAATGTGTTTCCTGTCACTAGTTCACTCATGATTCCCTTTTTCTCTCCCCTTTCCCACAAGACCACGGTCATAGATTGTTCTGACCCAGTCGGTCCAGAAATCAAGAAACCAGGAGAATCTACTTGACTGAAATGCGCCGTGAGTGGATTCACTGTCTCCCACTGGTCTATGTGTTGCTCGAACAGGAACCTGGAAAAGGGTGGAGTGGCTGATCAAATTTGATAAACCAGGACAGAGTGACTTTACTTCTGCTACAAGAAAAGGAGGTTTCACCGCCTCGAAGGACAGTTCTAATTTCTACCTACAAATGAACAGCCTGAGAGCTGAGGATACCGCCCTGTATGACTGTGTGAAACACCCAGTGTGAGGAGAAGTCAGGATAAGTTCAGAGGAAAAACCTCGCCTTGCAAAGGCTGAGGGAAAAATATTTCCTGGAGGTGGCGCTTTTGATCCACAGCAGAGAAAGACGCAAAGTGTTTCCCCCTCTCGACACCACAGACACCTGTCAGGGAAGAGGCAGGAACTGGTGATTTCATTGGCCCTTGGGGAGGCCGGACCAGATGTTCAGTGGACTTGTTTTCACGAAGAAGGAGCATTCACGTGCATCTGCTCTCCCTCTCGTTGCTCCCCCAGTCTCAGCATGATTTTCTCCTGAAATATTTGACTCCCTGTGATGAAGTGAAGATACTCTTGTGGTTTTCTCTGGGTGCTGTTTGGGATGTGTCAGTTTCTCCACATGTGTTACTCAGGGATATTGGTGGTCTGACACAGATGTGCTATCAATTCAGAGACCACTGTGAATGGGCCTTCCCTAATCACATGTAGGCACACCAGGCAAGGACCGCCCCCCCCCACCTTAACCCCAATCAGTTGTAACAGGTTGGAGCAGGTGAGGAATGGGGTTGATCACCTATCCTGAGAAGGAGACAAAGGACTGGACGGGGGCTAGGGCACAGGGCTGGGCGGATGTCTGGGGGAGGGAGGAAAAGGAAGTCCCCTTGAGGGGTAAATGGGGAGGTAACCCTGAGAAAGGGGGTCCCCGGGTTGTTGTTGCTGTACCTTCTAATTCAGTGGTACCCCTTTTTGACTCCAGGACCACAAATAATTTTTTTTTCAACCATGAGGGGCCACTAGTCTATTTAATTAAAATTAAATTGAATTTGAATTAATTAAATTGAAATTTAATTTTAATGGAAATCAATTAACATTTAATTAATTTAATTTATTTTTAATTAAATAACCTGGTGGCCCCTCAGAGTTTTAAACATTATATTTGTGGCCCTTGACCCAAAAATATTTTTTACATTTTTTTTTTAAATTAAAAAGAGGGCTTGAGGGGAGTTGGGGGGGGGGGGGGCGGAAGGAGACTTTTTTTTAAAAGCTCTGGATGAGCATGAACAGGAAGCTCAGAGGAGAGGTGAGCAAGCTGTGTGTGGGACCCAGTATGGTGCTGGGGGTCACAAGCAACCATGGCCCTGTTCCTGGCTGTGGGCCGGGCCCTGACAGGGTGGCGAGCAGCCATGGCACATCTCTGGCTGTCTTCCGGGACCGGGTGGGCAGGGGCAAGTGGCCTGTCTCTGAGCTGCGCACTGGCAGCCGCGACCCGGTTTCCAGCTGCACGCCAGATTGGGCCGGGGAGGTTGGCCATGGCCCGCCTCCCGAAGTGCGTCAGGCGAGCGTTTTTGGCATATGGTCCATGGGTTGGAATCCCTGTTCCAGTTAGTGTTCTAGCAAAACCTTTTTATGTTCTGAGTCTGAGAACTAATAAACCCTCCTGACTTTAACACTGGCTGATAATGCCTCTGACTGGGACTGGGAAGGTGGGGTGTAAGGGGAATGGAGGGACACTTTGGGACCCAACAAGGCATTCTCCTAGACTGGTAGTTGCAAGGGGAGCAGAAGTATTTAAATCCTTTAGAATCAGATGGAGGTGACAATTTCCCAGGTGTGGGGATAGCCCAAGGCCTGGCAGACCCTCTGACAGCATTTTCAACTGGTCTGTCTGTCGCCAAGTGGAGTCAAGAGCACACAAGCATTGTGCAAATCTGTCACACTGTCTCCTTCTCCCCAAGAATGGAGAAGCTGAGCCCACAAGGGAAGATCAGTGATAGTGCTGAGCCCTGAGTGAAGATGATGGACTGGGGGGGGGGGGGGGCGGGGTCAAAAATGGGGGGGTGATTTTCACCCTCAGTCCATGGAGAATTCTCTGCCAGTGAAATTCTGGTCTGTGAGGCAGGTTTATCAGAGGGGCTCATCGCTTTTCTCTCCCAGCTCACTAGAAGATATTCTCAACCCCATGCAGCAGTTAGAAGATTTCTCCCATCTGTTTACACGCAGCCTGTGCCAGTTGGGTGGGATATAGGTTTGTTTTCATGGACACTCTTACAGCACCTTTAGAATAGGAGTACCTTGTTGTTTCTGTGCTTGTTCTTACTCCTGCCAACACACAGATTTGGGAAGAACTCCACTTGAGTCACAACAAGAATAATCCGATTGAGGAGCATTCCCAGCGCACAAGCAATCAACATTTTGAACTTTAGTTCTCAGGACAAATGGGAGATATACAGGAAATCATTTCCCTTGTAAAAATAATTCCACTAATCCAACAAGAGGGGCCTCAAATATAAACCAATATTATGCACCAGATGCCTCTGCTTCACAGAAAAAGGGGAGTTTTTGAAGAAATGCAAACACTTGTTGGGTGCTGTGAAACACCGTCCCCTTTGCAGTGTGATGTTAGGTCAGAAATGGGCAAACTTTCTGGTCTGAGGGCCACACCCACAGCATAGTAGGCCAAATGCAGCAGCAGAGGGGCGGGGCGGTGTGGGAATGGTGCCAGGGTTAAGAAATAAATAAAATGAAAATCAAATCATATATATTAAATAAAAATAAGGATAATTAAATTATAGATTATAAAATTTAATAAACAATGAACATAAAGGGAAGTAATATAAAATCCCAAGGCAGCTGAGCCCTGGGGAAAAGCGACCTCTTAGCCCCAAGCAGAAGGCTACTGGACCTGCAGGACAAAAGGGCGGGTGGTGAACACTTAGCAACCACCGCTCCATCCAGGAGCCTCTGGGCCTGCGAGAGGGGCTGGGAGGGGAGAGAGACAGCCTCACTCTGGTCCACCAGTCGGCCCAAGCCCCAAGTGGATGAAAGTCTCAGGCAGGCCATATGCGATGGCGGTTGTACGGTGCCCATCTCTGCTTTAATTGCTGCATTGGGGATTGGTCCAAGGCCTAATGAAGGCACTACACAGACTCAGTGCAGTCACTGAAGTGTTCTTTGCATCACTCCCACAGTAAAATACATTTGTTTGTCTTAAGATAGATCTGTGTCTCTCCTCCACCCCCCAATCATATCCCGTGTTACCGGAGCACTTTCTGGTATTTATTGCATTCATCATTATCATACCTCAGTGAGGTAGAGGTAGGAAAGGCCCTTTTATTTTATACCCATTTCACAGCATGGAAACTGAGGCACTGGGAATTAGACACCTTAGTCCTTTAGAAAATCCCGCTAGATGTGTGAATATAAGGTCAAGGAACAATCCTGGCCCAGAGAACCTGCCTCGGGTAACACAGGAAGTCGGGGAAAGAGCAGGAAATGAACCTGGGGTGGGCAGGCAGAGTCCCTGGTGAGCCATTTAACTCTGACGTGATCCTTCCTCACTTCCTGGAGATGATCTTTTATACCCCACGCAGGTCTATCAAGAGCTTTCAGCACATCCCAAGGGGAGGGGTATGCAAATATGGGCAAAGACTGGTTCTTGTTTAAATCTGTCTCTCTCCCTGCCTAGGCTGCACCCGGGGAGACAATTCACAGACCCCTGGGACAGTGCAGTTACCAGCGCCCTCCGAGACATTAACCCCTTAGCCCCTGGAAAAATGAGACTTGGCTCCTTTTCATTTTCCTCGCTGTGGCTTTGGAAGGTAATTTATCTTCACTCAATCTATTGCAGGGGGCCAGAGCTCACTGTATGACTGATACTGCGATGGTGGTGTTTTAGGACACCGTTTTATTTTGCTGTCTTACGCCTTTTTATTGTAAATTCTGTTTCATGTGGCTCTTTGGTATCCTAGTGGTTTTCATTCATACATATGAACTTACCTCTTTTCCCTTCTCCCCAGGGGCCTGATCGCAGGTGGTTCTGACCCAATCAGGGCCAGCGCTGAAGAAGACTGGAGAGTCCCACAAACTGCAATGTGCCACCAGCGGGTTCACTCTTAGCAGCTACTGGATGGGCTGGGTCAGACAGGAGCCGGGGAAAGGGCTGGACTGGATCGCTTACTATTACGGCGAGTCAAGCACCAAGTACTACGCCTCCTCCATCCAGCCTCCAAGGACAGCACCAATTTCTACTTGCAAATGACCAATCTCAAAGCGGAGGACCCCGCTGTGTATTACTGTGCGAGAGCCATGGTGAAGGGAAGCTGCTCTGGGCTCAGACAAAGACCTTCCCTGCAGTAACATCAGAAATGTGCACACAGCTGAGGGCGCTGGCCAACCATAGACTGCACAGAACACAACGATGGGAGCAGCACAGAGAAAGTATCCCACAATGCTGTAGTTTCATAAAACGTTTAATTCACTCACCCTGGAATTCCTCTGAGCATGAGGCACTGTGTTGTATAGCTTTATATTTAAGCACTCCCCATCTTTCCCCCACTCCATTACCTCTTTATAAATCAGTGGTATGTTCACATCCTGAATATTATACACAGAACTGGTCAATCCAGTGCCCCAAAAGATGTATTAGAATTTTAGAAGGTGCAGAAAGGGCCAACAGAAATAAGGAGCAGGTTGAAACAGATTCCATATGAGGAGAGATTAATAAAAATGGGAGGTTTTGGCTTTAAAAAGACATAACCATGATAGAGATCTATAAAATTCTTACTGGGGGTAGAGAAAGTAAACATATAAGTGTTATTTATCAAAAATGAGAGTTCACCATTACAATTAATAAGCAGCAAGCTTAAAATTAACAAAAGGAAGCATTTCTTCACACAATGCACAGTCAATATGTGGAACTCCTTGACACAGGATGTTCAAAATCCCATCAAGGTTGAGAAAGAACCAGGTAAGTTCATGGAGGATAGGTCCATGAATGGCTATTACCCAGGAGGGGTGGGCTTGCAAAACCATGCTCTGAAGTGTCCCAAGCTTCTGTTTGCCAGAAGCTGGGAATGGATGATAGGAGATGGACGAATGATGATTACTTGTTCTGCTCATGCCCTCTGAAGCACCTGACATTGGCAACTGTCAGAAGATGACCAAATAATGGAACAGGTGAGACCCATGATGGACCTTCTTATGTTCTTATCATACAAACACACACAAACGCACACACACACAATAGTGGTGCAAACAGAAAATATACAAACTTATTTAGGTACATCCAGGCAATCACTCCTACCCAAACACCACATAATTATAAACATGGAGGAAAAATGCAAACAGAGATAAAAGCAGAAGTGTACACAATTGCAAAAACAAGTCTAAACAAAATCCAACACACAAACAAATACATTCACACACACACACACACACACACACACACACACACACACACACACACTTAAACATATACATATGTGCATAAAAACAAAAGTGTCACACAAATACAGACACTAAATTCAATTACTGTGTGCCTCAATCATAAAGAGAATGCACATTATTGTCATCTCAATAATATTCCTTAAATATGATGTCACATACTTGTGCTAACTATAACTATTCTCACTGTGTACTGAGAACAGAATTTTACCCTGATGACTTCAGTGTAGAGAGCTGGACTACTACATTTCCCTATACTTTAATTGCATTGCAGGTCTGCAGTTGTTTGATGAAAGCATTATCAGTTCTGCCAGAGAAGTTCTATGTCACCTTGAATTGGTCATTTAACCCCCTCTACACTTTATGGGAATGTGAGGAAGTGAGGAAACTCTAGGGATGTTATCTTCGTGTTATGTGTTGTGCTTTAATTTCCCATGCTTTCCTGTTCATGTATTCTGGAAGTGGGATACGGGTTTGTGCTTTTTACAGGGACCACCAGAGGGTGGATGAGCCTGCCACAGTCACACATAGGTACACCAGACGTCTGCTGAGATGCATAGTGATCTTGGGAAATGTCCAGGACATAGTTGATGGGTTCACTGCTCTGGTTTCTCAAACTGCGGTGGAGCAATCGATGGGATGCATATCCCCATTTTGGCTCCAGATCGCCTTGCCAGCGAGTACATAAAACGCAAGGGTGCTTCTCTCTGATCCTGCAGGGCCTTGTGCATCATAAGGGCTGCTTCACTCACATTAATGTGGGGTGGTCTGCGAAGGTTCACGATGCATCCATCCTTAGGAACTCTGGTCTTTTTCAAAAGATGCAGGCAGGCACTTCCTTCCCCAACCAAAATATCAGCACTGGGGATGTTGAAATCCCAATAGTGATCCTGGGGGATCTAGCATACCTGTTGTTCTCCTGGCTAATAAAGCCATACCCTGGACACCTGGACGCTGATAAGGAGCATTTCAACCACAGACTCAGCAAGTGCAGAGTGGTGGTAGAATGTGCATTTGGGTATTTAAAGAGGAGGTGGCAGAGCAGACTAGATCTTTCAGAGAAAAATATACCTGCAGTTATATGTTCTTGTTGTGTGCCGCATAATATTTGTGAGACGTGCGGGGAAAGGCTCCCTCAAGGCTGGGCTGCCAAGGCCGAAATGCTGGCTGCAAATTTTGAACAGTGAGATGCACACGTGACAGTGCATGGTCACCGTGAAGACATGCATCTCAGGGAAGCGTTGAAAGCCCGGTTCAGCAATGAGCAGCAGTGAAGTTTGTGCCGGCTGTCCCTCCGCTCTCACTCCCCTCCCCACACCCTGCTTACCACTCTCTCCCATTCTGTAACCCACAATGAATTGCAGCGCATCACCAAATATAAACACAGGCATTGAAAACATAAATTAATTTATTGTGTTAAAATTGATGGATGGGGGGGGGGGCTGGGCACCATGTTTCTCAAAGGGGTCATCGCAAAGCTCGGCCAGAATGCAACAGTGGTGAGACACCCACATAATGCAGCCTAGCTCCATTCCTCCTTGGTCAGTGGTGGGAGGGACTGGCTACCACAACTTGTGGTGCATTCTCCAGGGGCTATAGGGGGACCTTCTGTGACCACAGCTCTCCCTGGAGCTCAACCAGGTACTGCAGGCTGTCAAACTGCTCCCACTTGATCTGCAGCATCTCTTGCTGCATTTCGAAATCCTACTCCCGTGCTACTTTTCTGTCCTCAGACAGGGATACCCGCCATTCCTGGATCTCCAATTCTGCTTCAACAGAGGAGTGCATGATCTTCGTGAAAGTGTGATCCCAAGATTTATGCTTCCTCTTCCTAATTTACTTCAGACACTCTGCAGGAGTTGAGTGTCCAACGGTTGGTGAATTCACTGTAAGGAATGAAAGACACAGGTCCCGTCGGTAGGTGAGGCAAAGAAATGCAATAAATCATACAGTTCTCCCTGAACTCCCCCGATTGCCGCAAACTGCACTTTGAAAAAGCCAGTCCACTTTGAACAGAACATACTGACCAGTAAGACAGCAGAGTGCCTTCCACATGATGGTAAGGTTGGGGAAACCAATTATCCCTGCGAGCCACCCCACCCCACCCCACCCGAACAAACGGGATAGAAGAGGTAGCATGGTGGAGAAATACAATGCGCCGTGCAGAGCCCATTTCAGGGGGAGATGGGAGGTGAAGTGATGGGATGGCGATTCATTGTTTGGCAACTATTTATGCACCATATTCCCTAGGCGACCATATATGACATCAGTCTCCTGAGGCTTACACTGTCCAAGAGGGAACAGCTGCTGCGGGGGGGAGGGGGGGGCATGCCTGGCCCATATACCACCCTGCTGTGTCCCACTTTCATGACTGTAGCTTTAATAACTAAGTGATGGAGCAAGGGTGAATTCTGTGCTGAGGCAGAGAAGTCCGACCTCCCCAGAAACCTTCTTGCAAGGATTCGTGAATAACTGTATGAGAACTTTCTGATCATTTCCCCGGAGGATAACCAAAGCATCTGCTTGCACATCAAAACTCTGCTTGAGTAGTCCTGCTGGGGCAGGGGACAAGTTCTAGAAGGGCAGCCGTGTTAGTCTATTGCAGAAAAACAGAGTCCTGTACAAGTCATATCTGTGAGGGTGGCCTTCCTCCTCCAACTGCCTTCACAGTCCTGTCACAATACCTCACATTTCCCTCCCCCCCCCCCCGTAGTCCCCTTTTCTCTTCACCCCGCATATGCTCTGGATGGCTGTGTTCCCCAACACCCCACAGCAATGCCTTCCTCCAGCTTTCTCCACACTAATGGCCCGGTTCCTCTCCCCCAAGCTGTCTCCACCAGCTACTACTGAAACACAACTTGAAATGAGAATAGAACAGATCAAACACTCACCTGAAGTGCCTTTCCCTGCATGGCAGTCAATGATGCCATCCTGAGGTTGGACAGGTTGTTCCGGGTGACAAAAAGCTCCTGGTTACCCAGAAGAACCAGCACGCTGCTCTCCCAAACCCCATTTCCATCCTCTTCCAAGTCCTCTTTGTCCACTAAGTCATCCTCATTCATCTGGGAGTCCTCACAGGTATCGAAGTTCCGAGGTGGCATGCTGGTTGGGTCCTGACTAAGAATGTCATCCAATTCCTCATATTACCAGCACATCTTCAGCATGGACCCTGAATCACAGTTCGCCTCCCTAGTCCGCTGATAAGCCTGACGAGGCTCCCTGATTTTAATGTGGCACTGCTGCATGTCCTTGTTGTAGCCCATCTCAATCATGCCATGTGAATTTTTCTTGTAAATGTACAGATTCTTTTTGCTGCTTTGGAAGTGAGTGAGCACCGACTCTTCACCCTACAGGCTGATGAGATCTATAATCTCAAGAAGGCTCCAAGCTGGGGCACGTTTGCTGGACCGGACACCATTATCTACTCTGATGAAAAGCTCTCTATGCTGCCCAAGCAAGAAATGGAAATCAAATCTTCCCAGGATGGCAGCTAGGGAAGGAGTTATTGGATGATGATGTGGACAGGCAGAGGTGGCAGCGGAATGCAAAATTGCAAGAACAGGGAATTGTGGGATACATTCCAGAGGTCAATAAGTTTGCATTCTGTCTACACTGCCATTAAATTGAATTACTAAAATCAACCAGAACGCTACCCCTCTTGCAGGGCTGGTGTTACGACCCCGATTTAGTGTGTCGTTAACTTTGACTTTATGGACGCATGAGTGTGTTCTAGAAAGTTGACATAAGAAGTGTTACTTTGACCTTAGCTCTCGGTGTGGACCAGGGCTTAGAAACCAAACATTGTTCCCTTTCAATAAACCATACATAATCCCCAGATGTACAGAAAATATTTTCTCCAAAAACTCTGCATTTCACTATTTTATTTCATTAGCAATAATTACTTCAGTTAATATTGGAAATCAGGGCCAGAATTTACATGTAGGATCACACCTAAGATTTCTGTTAGGTTTAATGCATACTTTAAGTATTCAGGTTAAGAAAGTGTTCACACGAGCGTTAAAATGTAGGAGGGTGAGGATTAGGTTTGAGAGTTAGGAAAATCATCTGACCTCCAGGAATTCAGACAGGAAACTCATTTAAAATCCTGGTACATGACAGGCTGTGGGAAGGTGGGTCCCAGCCCTTCTCTCTCAACTTCACACAACTAACCGGAGTTTGCGCTAGAACATATCGGTCTCTTATGAAGAAGGGGGTATGCAAATCCAGATGATAATTTCCTGTTTAAATCTCTCCCCTCTCTGTCCAATCTGAACCAGAGAGACAGTCCGCAGGCACCTGTGTCTCTGCTGTGACCAGCCAATCCCGTGAGAAATTTCCCTCCAATTCCAGGGACAATGAGGCTCTGGTTATTTCTGGTTCTCGTTGCAGCAGCTCTGGAAGGTATTTTCTCCCTTCCCATGCACGGGGAGGCGGGAATTATTATGCTATTGCCTGAGTTACTAATGGTCCCGTAATATGTCTTGATTCCCAGGTGCCCGGTCCCAGGTCCAGCTGGTGGAGTCTGGAGGGGATGTGAAGAAGCCCGGAGACTCTCTCCGCCTCTCCTGCAAAGCCTCCGGGTTTGACTTCAGCAGCAACTACATGCATTGGGTCCGACAGGCTCCCGGGAAGGGGCTGGACTGGGTGGCCCGGATCACCAGTAGTGGCAGCAGCACGTACTACGCTGACGCAGTGAAAGGGCGATTCACCATCTCCAGGGACAACGCCAACAACCTGCTGTATCTGCAGATGAGCGGCCTGAGGGCCGAGGACACCGCCCGCTACTACTGTGCGAGAGACACAGCGAGGGGAAGCCGGTCTGGGCTCAGACAAAAACCTCCCGCTGCGGTTACTGGAGAAGCCCCAGCTGGGCTGGCGCTGACAGTCCGCGCTGGGACCGGAGCTGGTTTCCTCTGTTTGAAGCGGGGAATGAACCGGCTTTTCCGCCACCTCCAGCCCCGCAGGCGGCAGCGATACAGGGAGTGGGGTCCCCATTGGGGGAGGGGTGAGAGATTCGGTCCCGAATGTTTTATTACACGTATTAATACAGATTTGAAAGAAATTTTATCTGTTCCAGAGAAATCCAAATATTCTCATGTTCCCCGATCAGGTCCACAAACCCTGGCAGCTATAAAAGGGAACGAGGCTGATCCCCAAATCCCTATTTGGTCAGTGTCACAGAGCGGTGCAAGGTTTGTGTATTGTTTTGTACGTTTATTCGGCTCCCTGCCGCTTGCCCTAACCATTGTCTCACTTTTACTTGCCTCATCAATGAACTGGTCTCCAGCCAGCCTGAGAACCTAACATCAGGTCATATTATGGAGCAAACCCAACCCCATCCATCCTTACCTTCTGTTTCTCATTCAGTGTAACTGTCTATTAACATTTCTTACCAAACTATCTATGTATCTGTCTTTCTGTTATTCTACCCACCCGCACACAGTCCTTTCCAAATTCATTCATCATCCATCCACCCCCCGTGTAGCCCAGCTCTCTCACTTACTTTAAGGGGTTGAGTTCAGCTGGCATTAAGTATGATCTGAGTGAAATTTACTATTCATACTCTGTCAAAGGTCAAAGAGAGATCACCTGTGTCTTTTCTTTCTTGTCATTTATACACTGGCGTCAGCTCCCAAATCCAGCCGATCCAGTCTGGGGCAGAAATCAAGAAGCCTGGAGAGGCTATGAAACTGACATGTTCTTCTGGCCACACTTTTACCAGCTATAACATTAACTGGATTCAGCAGCCCCCCCCCCCCCCCCCCCGCCCCAGAAAAGGACTGGAATGGGTAGGATGCATCAATCCCAGTAGTGGTGGCACTGGCTATGCCCAGGCTTTCCAGGGACAATTCACCATCACCAGGGACAACTCCATCACCACAGCATATCTACAGCTGAGCAGCCTGAGAACACATGACATAGCTGTGTACTACTGTGCTCAGCACACACACTGAGGCTATGTACACACGATCAGATTAAAGCGCAACATGGCAATCGCGCTATTAAAAACGCGTGACCTTTATTGCGGGAGTGTGCGTACACACGTCTCTCCTTGCAACGCAACAGAATTCTTTGCAATATCGTGGTGTAGCGCAATGAATTCTGGACACCTATCCCACAGTTCAATATTCCCTCAATCGGCGCTTGGAATCCTGGGATGAAGGAAAGGAACGCAAAGCGCCATGGGTAATCTCTCATTTTCCCATGGTGCACTGTGTTCCCCTTGCGTCTTCCTCATTGCCAATAGCAACTCGCGCCTATTTTCAACAGTGCAGTGACACACTACTTGCAAGCAATCACAATTACAACAGCATGGATCCTGCTCTAATCTCCACTGTCACCTTCATCATTCTAAACACATCTCGGCTGGTATGCAGCTGTGGTATGATGAGCAGTGGGTACAGAACTTTTGAATGCAGAAAGCAACATTTCTGGAACTGTGTTCAGAGTTGGCCCTTCCCCTGCGACGTAAAGACACCAACATGAGGTCAGCCCTAACCTTGGAGAAGCGACTTGCGATTGCAGTCTGGAAGATGGCGACTCCTGACTGCTACCAGTCGGTTGCAAACCAGTTTGGAGACGGGAGGTCCACCGTCAGATTAGCCCTCTCACAAGTGTGCCGAGCCATCAATCGCTTTCTGCTACGGAGGACGGTGACGGTGGGCAATGTTCGTAAGATTGTGGACGGATTTGCTGCCATGGGATTCCCTAACAGTGGGGGAGCCATAGATGGCACACATATCCTGATTTTGGCTCCAGACCATCTCGCGACTGAGTACATAAAAAGGAAGGGCTACTTCTCCATGGTGCTGCAAGCACTCATGGATTACAAGTGGCCTTTTACGGACATCAATGCTGGGTGGTCGGGAAAGGTGCATGATGTCCGCATTTTCAGAAACACTGGACTGTACCAGAAGCTGCAAGGGGGTACCTTCTTCCCCGATCAAAAAATTACTGTGGGGGATGTGGAGATGCCCATAGTCACCCTTGGAGACCCAGCATACCCACTGATGCCATGGCTCATGAAGCTGTACACCGGGAAGCTGTATTGCAGCAAGAAGCGGTTCAATTACTGATTGAGCCGCTGCAGAATGACTGTAGAGTGTGCCTTCAGCCGCTTAAAAGGGCGCTGGCGCTGTTTGTATGGGAGGTTGGACTTTAACGAGGACAACATCCCTGCTGTAATTACGGCATGCTGTGTCCTTCATAACATTTGTGAAAATAGGGGAGAAAAGTTTTCCCCGGGGTGGGCTATAGAGGCACAATGCCTCGAGGCAGCATAAGAACAGCCAGCAACTAGGAGTATTAGGGGGACCCAACGATGAGCTGCTCGCATAAGGGAGGCACTCAGGGAGCATTTCAATGATGCCCTCCCATAGTTCACTTCAAGAAGGCATCAAGTGCACCTTATGAGATTTTCACTGTGTACAAATGAAGCCACTCTTCAAATTTTTTGTTACTGTTTTTATTAATAGATAAAAGAGCGGGGGTTGTGGTTGGGGGGTTTTGGAGGGGTTACAGGTGGGCGTAGCTTAGGGTCTCTAAAAAGTAGCTCTGTGAGGGACTGGATGTTGCAGTATACCAGGGGGACGGGTGGCCTTCAAATAAATGCTTTGAAGGACTATGGGGTGTGGGAGGCAGACACGGCTGAAGTGTCTGGAGTGGAGCCCGTACATTAATCGCCTGGGTCTGCAGAGCAATCATGCTCTGGAGCGTTTCTGTTTGCTTATTCATGACGCTTATCAGTTCATCCCTTTGTTTCTGCCTCCTCTGATGGGATTCCTCTCTGCAGGCTCAATTCTCCCTCGTGGATGCCTCTGTTGTTTTCATCAACTCCTGAAACATATCCTCCCTCTTTCTTTGAGCATGCTGCCGAATGTTTCTCATGCGGTCAGCTGGGGTAGACACTGGCTTTGTGAAGGTCGAATCTAATTAAAAAAAAGAATAATAAAACTATTGTTCACACATAGCCTAGATACACAATGTAATCTTCCAGTAGCACATTCCACTGGAAGGTACAGGGCAGTCAACATCCTATGCTTTGTTGAAGTGGACAAGGTACGTCCTAACAGAAACCTTACTGGGGGCTGACATTCTGCACAGGGCACACAGATGGAACCCGATATCTCTCTCGTCAGAGTGCCCCTGCCAGCTAGAATACATATCCTACATGTCACTGGATGCCAGCTGGGACTGTATGCTGCTGCCTTGTGTGCTGGCATGGTTCCTAGTGCTGTGCTTTGCAGCTGGTGAGGCCGAGTATCCTTATACGGGAGCGTAGACACATACGCGATCCCATCTAACCTGAGTAGGAGGCTCTGGAGGTACATCAAGGAAACCTTTAGTGGCCTAAATACAGATGATTTTTTGACAATCACTGCTTGTGTTGACGCACTTATAATGAATGCAGACTAAAGAGCGTGCACAGCGAGGACTGAGACAGCAAGCACCCTCGCCCCGGACAATGATTTTTTAGCAGGAGCCATAGCTGCACGGAAGAGAAACTTACCTGAACCCCCCTCTGCCTCCTTAGAGGACACGCTGCAATTCATGTCTTGGGTGGACGTCTCAGCGGGGGTGCAGAAGAGTTCCTGGCTACATGCTGTTGCCCTCTCCTGCAGGTCATCCTCCATCTCCACCTCCTCATCGATCACGTCCTCATCCTGCTCAGCTCTGGCATTCAGTGGATGAGGGGGGGCCAATGTGTCCACAGGACTCTTTGCAGTGGTTGTGGGGTCCCCACTGAAGATGGGTTCGATCTCCTTGTAATACCTGCATGTAGCAGGCGCTGATCCCGAATGGCAGTTTGCCTCCTTTGCTCGGTGATAGGTTATTCTTAGCTCCTTCACCTTTGATCTGCACTGCACAGTGTCTCTCTCATAACCTCTCTCTGACATGGCCCGAGAAATTATGCCATGTGTATTGAAATTTCGCCTTCCTCCGCGTAGCTGCGCCTGCACAGCAGACTCTCCCCAGATGCTGATCAGGTCCAGCACCTCTGCCATGCTCCAAATTGGTGCGCATCTTCCACGATGGGCCGCCATTGCTAGTGAAGCTCGGAGCTGCACTCCACTCCACGAGGAAGAGAACAGGAAGTGAAACAGAGGAGAAATTCGAAAATCCTGGGAATCGAAACAGGGCAGGGACTGTTTCGTCACGGCCACAGAGCGGATCGGGGGAAGACCAAAGAGGACGACTTTGGAATGCTGGGACACTTCCGGAGGCCAATCATTGCGCGGTAAGCGTACACACAAGTCGAAAGGCGCAACAGCTGTTCCGCATTATCTGCTACCACTCTCGTCGAGGTGGTTTTTGTATTGCGCTACAACTGGGCTGTTGACGCGCAAGAGCCCTATTGCATGTTTGTACGCTGTTGCTGTTATCGCGCGGTAATGACTGTTAATGCACGATAAAGTGATCGTGTGTACATGGTCTCTGTTAGTGGCCGGTAGTAGTCACAAGAACCCTGCTATAGGACTTTATAGACTATAGTCCGGTGCTAGGGGAATTTCCATATAATTCTCTTCAGTTGTAGGTTGGTTCATCCTACAAAGTAGATCAAGGTAGGGACTTTTAATGCCCTCATCTGAGTGTTTGGCTATCATTACTGAATTCTAAGGTGGAGAAGCATTATTCCCATTTCACACATGAGGAACCGAAGCACGAAGATGAAAAGGTTAATCTAAAGGGAGACAAACAGGAGTTAGGCAATCAGCTTGCAAGGACTTTCAGTGAGAGCTTCCTGATTGCCTCTTCAAATCTCCTCCTTGCTGATTTGCCCAAGGTTAAAAATGGTGTCTGTGACAAAGATGGGAAAAGAACTGGAATCTCTTCATTGAAATTGTTTTAAATTTGAATTTTTTGAACCAGCTGTAGTAAATGTACACACATGGCCAATGTTAAAAATAATTCTTGTGTGCCTTGCTTGCCATTATAACTCAGCGTGCGATATTAAAGCCAGTTTGTTCCTAGGTATTTTAACTGCACAAAGTCATGAATCTCAAGGCCAGAAAGGAACACTGTGATCACCTAATGTTACCCCTGTCTAGCCCAGGCCAGAGAACTGCCCAGAAAATAATCCCTTGGGCAGATCTTTTAGGGTGAAAAGCCATGAAACATTGCTTTAGAAATGGTGGGTGATGGAGAATACACCACAACCATGGGTAAATTGTTCCAATGGCTAATTACTCCCAGTGATTAATATTTGCACCATATTTCCAATCTCAGTGCATCTAGCTTCACCTTCCAGCTGTTGGTTCATGCTATATATTAGTTTCTTCATTAAAGAGCCCTTGATTAAATATTTGTTCCCCTCGGAGGATCTTACAGACCATGATCAAATCATACTTTAGTCTTGTCTTTATTAAGACAAACATACTGAGTTCCTTGAGTCACTCTTTTTAAAGCCTGTTTGCTAATCCCTTAATCATAGACCTGGGTCTGATGGGGAAACTGAGGCAGGAGGCAGGGCAGTGTCCAAAGTCAACCAGCAATCCAATGGCAGAGCCAAGAATAGAAACCCAAAGCCTGAATTCCTGTCCACTGACAGGAGGAATAGCGAAACATCAGATACCCCTATAGAAATGAAGGGAAATTCAGGTACCTAAGCAGTCCGGTTGCACTTTACTGTCCCACCAAACATTCGCCTTCATCTCCAAGTGTCTAAACAACTCTTGAGAATCTGGTCACCAAACGATTAAGGGAATGTTACCCCCAAACATGAGTGTAGTCGGGTACCTGTTTCAGGCTCCTTTGCAAACTCTAAACAAAATGTCTGAGTGAAGGAAAGGTGACATCACATTTGCTGTGTTCCTCAGTGTTAGAGCCCAATTCTTCTTCGGGACTCTCTAGTGCAAGCAATGGATCAGGGACAGTAGTTTATTTCCCTTTTATAAACCCAGGCTATGCAAATACTCTCACCCCATTTCCTCTTTAAAGCCGGAGAGCACACTGGATCCTGCAGGTCCCGAGTTCAGACCCCAGAGCCCCCAGTGTCCGTGCAGTGAGTCGCCTCCGAGTTCTCCGTCCGACCTACCCAGGAACATGACACTCTGTCTGCATTTCGCTCTTATTGGAGCTGTTCTCTCGGGTGCGTTGTTTTCCTGAAGAATCTGGATGGAACTCAGGTTGGGTGTCACTCTCAGCAAGGATCTCATTGTGTCTTTATTTCCAGGTGCCCGCTCCCAGGTGCAGCTCGTGGAGTCCGGAGGGGATGTGAAGAAGCCCGGAGACTCTCTCCGCCTCTCCTGCAAAGCCTCCGGCTTCACCTTCAGCAATTACTGGATGACCTGGGTCCGACAAGCCCCTGGGAAGGGACTGGAGTGGATAGGGGAAATAAATCAAAATTCGAATACCATCAACTACGCCCAGGCATTCAAGGGACGCTTCACCATCTCCAGAGACAATCCCAACAACCTGCTGTACCTGCAAATGAGCGGCCTGCGAGCCGAGGACACCGCCCGCTATTACTGTGTGAGACACAGTGAGCAGAAAGCTAGTCACAACAGAACAAAAACCAAACAGATCATGGTACAATTTTATGAACGACCTGCAGAGAGAGGGTAGTGCTGAATTGCAGTCATGCTATATTGAATTATTTAAGAGACAGTATTAAAGGGAATATTAGTGCAAAACAGCTGGTATTTATTTAGTGTTTTACAAATAGGATACAAATATTCTTTCAGGGATGGGAAAGCCAATGGCACTACTGACAGAAACAGTTAAAATCAATGGCACTAAGACTTGCGCGTACATTTAAATGGTGTCCTGAAGAGAGCTGAGTGTAAGTGAATGTTTTTGTTTTCATGAATCAAGAACTAAACATTGTTCTACTTTCTAGCTCACATCATAAATTCATTTGCAACCTTGAAAGTCATCCACTTGACCAACTAACTCCCTTAAACTCTTTGGAAATCTCAACTCCAGACTGCTGTGGGGTTTTACATAACTATTTTTGCACCAGAGATTGCCCACACATAGCCATAGCTGGGTTGTGCACATGGGCGCATTGTATCTCACATGAGAAACAACATATCCTCAACCAATTAAAAAATGTGCCTGGGATTTTCAAAAGAATCCTAAACAGCTAGGTTTCCAACTGCCATGGGATTTGAGTGTTTACAATGCTTAAGATCCTTTAAAAACACCAGGATCTAAAAGAATGCATAAATACAGAGGCAGAACTGAGTTGATAAAGTCTGTGTATTATTGGGTTTTTAATTATCTTCTTTATCACCTTTATCCTGCATTTCAATACAGATTTTCATTTAGATTTGGCCCTTTTTTCTATATTATTACCTATGTATAGTGAATGCTGAAAATAATATTTGTAGTAGAAAGTGAGAGCCTAAGATATAAGTCTAATATAGCAAGCTAAAGATGAAGCCTGAGATCTGGGAAACTAAGCCAGGATACAAAGCCAAATATGGTTAAGGATGTGGAAATTCACAGTAGTCTGTAAGGAGTCTTGGAAATTAACAATAGCTGGCTAAGATTCAGATGGACGTGGTATCTGGTGACTTCAAGAAATTATAAATAGGAAATACCAAGATATCGAGGCAATAGGCACTAGATAACAGGGATTATTTGACTTTGTCAAATGTTGTAACAATATAATGGACTGAGGGTCTCAGATGTTTTGGTCCAATCCACTATACATGGAGATGGGTAAGACAAGATGCCATCAGAGGATGGCAGCTATGAAAGTAAGAGGGGGCAGAACAAAACCTGTCCATGTGCATGTATAAAGATGGAGGTCAGAGGAAATGGTTCTGTCTGACATAGGAGATGGTGATGGTCCTACTGTCAAATTGTGTCTTTCCATTACATCAGGGCATCCATCTGTAAAGTATACTCCCAAGGTGTAAGTCATACTTTTCATCATGCTGCTCTGCAATAAATCTAGTCAAGGGCCTTCATTTTCATTGGATCTGGGGTCTGGTTGATTCATTCAGTTGTGATGATGTGTGTTGGTTAATTGCTCAGCCCGGGGAGCCCACACAGGAAGATCTCATCCATGCAGGCACTGTTTAACAACCCATCAGTCCTCCACCAGAATAATGTCTGATTAACAACAATACTAATATTAATACTAAGAAGAGTGATGCAACACTCTATGCACCTCAACATTTTATGTTCCTACACTTAGTCCCACTCAAAGCAATGGAAGAACTCACTCAGTCAAAGTTACATATTTGTACAAATTTGTACAAATTTCTACAAATCCTGGCCTGGGAATTCTTTCAAGGTATTAACTATCAATAGTAACTACATGATTTAGCAGAATTCAGCTCATTAAAATATCTAACCTGAAACATACAAAGCACCTAGGAGATACCTACAGCAACTCCTATTAATTTTAAAGCTGTTCATTTAGTAATAATTTTGTCTCGTAGCTCAACATTGTTGGGAAGCTTTTCTAATTCTCACCTCCTTTCTCTTATTGATGAAGAAACACGCATTTTAGACATTAGGAGTAGCATTGTAATAGCAATGTTTCTCAATAGGTAGCAAAGTACTTCAAAAAGGAGGATCAGGATCTCTAGCCCGATGTCACAGGGAGCAGGAACTTGGCCAAGGCAATCCACCAAACCAAGGAATAATAATCCGGTTTCCATGACTCACTCCGGTGCTCTGTGTTCAAGGACAGAGTGAGCCAAGGAACTCACACATTAAGAACAGAGGGAACTTGGGAACAGGTGAACAATGCAGAATGAATTTTGTCTCTGTGGGGGCAGCAAGGATTCTTGGAGATCACTGCAAAAATGGATCTAGAAGAGAAACTCTAAATCTTCCTCTCTAACCAAATATATTTTTCCTCTGAACCTGTCTACTAGAGGCCTGACTTTAATGAGGGCTGTGGTCTATGGCAAGTTTTTCAAAGAGGAGGAGATGCAAATTCAGTGTTTCAGGGCCCTGTATAAATGATTATGTCGCTCTGATTGAAAGGGAGCAGGCGAAGATTTGCTGTCCTGGCAGTTGCCACTAGAAAATATTCAAGCGCGAACAACATGATATTGGGGCTGAATCTTTTATTTATTTTAGCAGCTTTTCAAGGTAATTCTCCCCTCTCCTGCAGGGTTTGGGACACTCAGGGTAGACAGCACATTTTAGCCTAACCGAAAGCGTTGTGAACTAAAGGGGTAACTTTACAAAGGCTTCTCTGATCCAGCTTCCTATTAATGTTCTCCTCAATAGCTTCTTTAAATTCCTTCTCTTTTCTCTCTGTCTCTTCTCAAATGTCAGGTCCGAGGTTCTCCTCGTGGAGTCCGGAGGTGGAACTCAGAAGCCTGGGGGATCTCTCCGGCTCTCTTGCAAAGCCTCCGGGTTCACCTTCACCAGCTATCATATGAGCTGGGTCTGCCAGGCGCCCGGGAAGAGACTGGAATGGGTCTCACGGATATACAGCCCTGCTAACAGCCACAGCACATTTTACAGTGATGCGGTGAAAGGGCGATTCACCATCTCCAGAGACGACTCCAGCAGCATGCTGTATCTGCAGATGAACAGCCTGAAAGCAGAAGACACCGCTCGGTATTACTGGGCCAGAGACACAGTGATCAGAAATCAGCTGCAGCACATACCAAAACCTCCTCTGAAAAGCAAACCACCTCTCGGTGCCCACAGCGAGCAACCATCCTTGACGTAAGAAAGTAGTGTAGCCAGAGTAACATAGATTACCCAGTCTCCAGGCCTTAATCGGGCTTCAGCCCCCTGAAAATGCACGTTGGACTTTAAAGATTCATTTTGTTGACAGAACCGAGGGCATCTTATGTACCGGATAGCAATGCAGAAATGGAATATCCGCCTCGAGTGTTAAGAATACCTTGCTTTCTTCCCTTCAGCCTGCTTTGCAAATGCCAACGACCTATCTGAGCTGAAGAAATACAGGGAACGTTATTTAAAGAGGCCTAGAATTTCGCACGCCATAATTTTGCCCCTGTTCTCACATTGCCGTAGAAGTTTGCATTGTGTCTCTGGATCGTCTTCTCTTTGCTGAAAAACAACAGATTTGACAGTGATTCCTAGAGCTGGTGCGAGAGGGGGGAGAGCTGTAAATTTGGTCTTGCTTCCTGAGTAATCCCAGGCTCGTTCCTACACAGCTGGCAATTTTCTGTACCCTGAATACAGCACCTGAGGTGTTGCCCAAAGATAAGAAGCGCTTTGAGTTTGGATTGCAAAGGAACCCGTTTCTGGATCTCATTGCACTGCAACGGAAAATGGATTCCTCACGCATTTGGTCTCATTGGGAATCTCAGCCTGAGGGACTGGCCCAAGATCAGAAAGTGCGTCCGTAGCAGAGACGAAATTTACCCCAGAGTCGCGGAGTCACGGGACACCCGTTCATACAGCTTGTAGAGATCTAATAAACCCTTGATCGTAGGATAAAGGACAAGTTTGTCGACTCCATCCCCCATGTTCTAAACTTCTGGGCAGGGCTGTCATGCATGGTCTAGGGCACGGGGTGTATGTGGGAAGAGCCGCGGAGTGATATTTGGCACAGGAAGGGACCAAATTGAAGAAGAGCCCGCATGGAAGCATCCTTCCAGATTATCTGCAAGTAATGTCCTAAACAGGGAGGGGAATCGTTCTTGCTGTTCTGTTTTCACATAGTCCCACTGTTCTGCTGAAGTTTCTCGCCTCTGGTCTTCTCTGTCAGGTCACTCCCCAGAACATGTAGGTTCACACTCTCGTTCAGCCATTCATCCTGTTTCACTCAATTGGGAACCTTTTATGTCCAACCCGCCCGCCTCGCCCCACAATATGCAAAACTCGCAGATCAGGTTTTCTATCTAAACTCTGCCTCTCTTCAGGGGTTTTGATAGCCGAGCTCCCGTCCCATCACCATGCTGTGCCCACTGAGGCTTTTCATCCTACTGACTGGCCTGTCGTGTGAGTTTATCTTTGTCTGGTCACAGCTAGGTTAAGGGGAAGTCAGTTCTTCCTGAGCGAGAACAAAGTCAGGATTTCAGAGCTTCCCAAGCTACCGAGGACCACTCAGACAGTAGCACCTGTGCTCCTAAATAGTGGAAGTACTTTAGAAAATCCCTTTTATGATTCCTCCTACACTGAAAGATATTAATAGCAAGGGAGTGATGCCAGGGATTTATTAGACCAATCTGTAAACAGCCATCAGTGTACTTCCCTCTGTGCTATTACCTTAGATAACTGCTGTTGTAAACGTGACTTTTAACCAGCCGGTGTTTCCATGTCCAGGGGTCCGCTCACAGGTTGTTCTGACCCAGTCCGGCCCAGAAATTAAGAAACCCGGGGAATCCGCTCAACTGAAATGTACCGTGAGCGGCTTTAATATTTACAGCAATGGCATGTACTGGATCATCCAAAAGCGTCCGGAAAAGGGGTTGGAATGGCTGGTCTACTATCATACAGCCTCTAGCAACAAGTACTCGCCGACCCTCCAAGGCCGATTCACCGCCTCCAAAGACAGCTCCACTTTCTATTTACTCATGAGCAACCTGAAACCCGAGGACACCGCCGTGTATTACTGTGCGAGAGATACACAGTGAGTTGAAGCCAGGCTGAGCTCAGGCAAAAACTTCCTTTTGTGTTTACAAGAATCTCCATGAGGTTGCGCTCCAGAGCTTCACAGAAAGACATGGGCATTCACACAAATGCATGCAACGGCAGATATGGTTTCTACCTTTATCTTATTCGGACATACTAGCTGGAAAATTTTAGGTATGCCTTAGTACTTATCCTTTATTTGCCTATTGCACCTAAGAGGAAACAGCTTCTCCAATTCTCCAGCTGAAGCCATGTACAATTTTAATAATTATTATTTGATATTATGGTCCGGAGGAGCCACAGTCATAGATCGGAACGATGTTGTGGTAGGCGCTGTCCAAACACCCATAAAAATAGTCCAAGTCCCAACGAGCTTACAAACTAAATCTAACACAAGAGACAGCAGATGGGTTGAGAGACATCACAGAATATTAGGGTTAGAAGAGTTCTCAGGAGTGGCCACACTACTCCAACCCACTGCTCAAAGCAGGACCACCCCAACTATATCATCCCAGTCTGGCTTTGTCAAGCCACATCCTCTAAGGGTGGAGATTCCACCACCTCCCTAGGTAACCCATTCCAGTGCTTCACTACAATCCCAGGGAAAAAACTTTTTCCTAATACCAACGTACACCTCCCCCACTGAAACTTGAGACCATTGCTCCTCCTTCTGTCATCTACTGCCACTGAGAAAAAAACCTACTTCCATCCTCCAAAGAGCCCCTTCCATGTAGTTAAAGGTCACTATCAATGCCCCACTCCTTCTACTCTTCTGCAGATTAATAAACATAGTTCCCTCAGCCTCTCCCAATAAGTCCCCTAACCATTTTGTTGCTCTCCAGAAGACTCTCTCCAATTTGTCCACATCCTTTCTATAGTGGATGGGGGGGGCAGGTGGGGACTGAACACATTACCTCAAAAGTGGCTTTTCCAGTGTAAATAGGGGGAATAAATATGTCCCACAATCTGCTGGCAATGCTCCTACTAATGCATTTTCATGTATAGATCTCAAAGCACCGGACAAAAGAGGTTCAATATAATTTCGCTCATTTTAGACATGTTACCTGTGGCCCCACCACCAGGAATGCAAGTTTCCTTTCCCAGGGCACCCATCATTCTAGTAGCCAAGTCCGGAATAAAGCCCCAGTTCTTAAGTACCAAGAAAACTCCGCTCCACACGAGCAACTTCCCCAATGACGTCACAAGAACAGCTGGAAAAACAGAAGCTAGTGGAAGGTGAACAATCAATGAGGAATTTTGTCTCTAAAGAGCAACTAGACTCATTGTAGAGACCACTGCTGAAATTATTCGATGACTGAAATCCTTACTCTTCTTCCCCCCTCCCCCCACGGATTGTTTCCACCACACCCCCGTGTAAGAGGTCGAGTTTCCAGGGTATGTCTTATAAAACGGAGAGGATGCAAATTCAATGTCTCGGCCCACTATACAAATCCTGTGATCTCTGGGACCTTATAAAGTGCCAGGAAAGGAAGGGCAAGTCAGGGTGTCTGTGCAGTTCCCACCAGAAAACCCTCCAGCATCCAGCAACTTGATACTGTGGCTGAATCTTGCTTTCTTTTTAGCAGCCCTTAAAGGTAATTATTTATCCTCTTCCCCACATCATCGACTGGGGAGACCACAGGGAAGGTTACACATTCTTAACCAGCCCGAAAAAGCAAAATGTTCCTGCTGCTTCCAAACATCTTTGAGTTCGGCTTGTATGAAAGTGAGTTTTATTCTTTCTTTTTTCCCCAGGTGTCCGGTCACAGGTGCAGTTGGTGGAGTCTGGAGGAGGGATTCAAAAGCCCGGAAGGTCTCTCCGGCTCTCCTGTAAAGCCTCCGGATTCACCTTCAGTGACTACTGGATGGAGTGGGTCCGTCAGGCCCTAGGGAAAGGACTGGAGTGGGTCGCACAGATACACACCCCTGCTAATAATTTAGCAGCCTTTTATAATGATTCCGTTAAAGGGCGCTTCACTGTCTCCAGGGTTGAGTCCAGCAGCATGGTGTATCTGCAGCTGAACAGCCTGAAAGCAGAAGACACGGCCCGCTATTACGGTGCAAGACACAGCGATCCGAATCCTACTGCGGGTAGCACAAAAACCTCGGTGCAAGTTCCCCTGCATCTCGGTGGCCATAGGGAGCAGCGCTCGCTCTCACAACGCCGCAGCTTAGACAGGGAGGAGCACGGAGTGTAAAGTGTCCAGTCTTTATCGGAGCTCCCCCTCCCCCGAAAAGATCACTCTGATCATGAGACCAGCGGTTCTGGCAGACCCGAGACCGCCTTATGCATTTACTAGTGAGGCAGAAATAGATTCATTCTCCGTATGTGATTAACACATAGTTGTCCCTCTTCCAACCTGCTTTGCAAGAGAACTAAACAAGACCTCTAGGTATCCTGAATAGTCAGTGCCATGTTGTGAAGGAAGGAGGTAATGGGGTCACAAGTCCCAAATTCACTGGAATCCTATATGTAAGATCGAGTGGTTTCATCTTCATTCAGACTTGACATTTCTTGCATATGCCCATTCAGAATAAAATCCCCATTGCCCAGAGATCATCACATTTAAAGAACTGTCTTTTAAAAATAAATCTGGTTTTCCGAGCACACCCAAAGCTAGCACCACTGTTGTCTGGTTAAATTATTTCCCACACAGTCATTCTGTATGTCTTGTGTTTAAATAAATGTGTTTAATCTGAAATCAAATTTCAAGATTGCCCCGGAGGGGCATGTCCTGTCTCTCACAAGCGGTGTCAGCAGGTA
Source organism: Pelusios castaneus (assembly GCA_007922175.1). Taxonomy (NCBI): domain Eukaryota; kingdom Metazoa; phylum Chordata; order Testudines; family Pelomedusidae; genus Pelusios; species Pelusios castaneus. Next base: position 38,296 of record VOCT01080139.1, read on the forward strand.
GCATCACCTCATTTTCCTGCTTCTCTCACATCGGAAAAGTTAGGCAGCTAAGAGAGAAATGTTCAGGGGAAGCATTTAAGTGCAATCTCTGAAGGAGCCAGGCCTGGAGTATCACAGAATAAAACAAAGCGAGGGCTGGTGGAGACAATGTTCCATTCCAGCACAGCTTCCTTCGCTACCTATTTAAAGCTCCCAAATGGTGACCACAGAGTGAATCCGAAAATCCCAAATTCCACCATTCCACCCCCCACCCCAGCGCGCTGGGAAATTTTCCTCTCCATCTGCTGTCCCAGCCGAATGGGTCCTGGGGTGGGGACAGGATCCCTCTTCAGACACGGGGCTCACTGACCGGAAGCTGCATGCCCCTGTGAGTATGAGACCGGGACTCACTGCCTACCATACAATAACCCGGCCCTCTGTTCCTGTTTGAGAGAGGAAATGTGACTGCAGGGAGCTATTTATTCTTCCCGGGGGTCCAAATGTGCAGTGAGGGCCCAAGTGCCTCGTGCCGGGCCCTGCACAAACACACTGGACAGATCGACTCCTGCATCCTGAGCCCTAGTGCTGGTAAACTGGGTAAGTGACCAATGAGTTTTTGTCTCTTATTAGCAGAGGAATATGCAAATGAAGGAGATAGGTTAATGTTTAAATCTGTAACTCCCTCTGTCCAGGCTGACCCTAGAGAAAACCCAGCCCCGCTGAGGACTTTCCCCACAAACACCAGAAAAATGAGATTATTGCTCTATGTGATTTTTACTCTTACAGTTTTGGAAGGTATTTTCCTCCTCTGAATAACCGGCAGACTTAGAGCAGTATTGTTTCAGCACTGCTTTTATAGCGATATTTACGAGCTGTCTTAATTTGCAGGGGTCTGGCCTCTGGGGCCTCAGAGAGCTAGAAAAGTCTCTAAAACTCTCCTGTAAACCCTCTACCTTGACAAGTTCCGAATTGGTGGCTGTGTTAGTCTTGGTCAGCAAAACAAACAAGGACTCCTTGTTTGTTTTGTAAGTCTTCTAGACCAGGGGTTAAAGGAAGGGGGAACACACCGGAACGCAGTTCCAGGGCCCATAAATTTGAGGGGTCAGAGTTCCTGGGCCCCTAAAAGTACATAAATCCAGTGGAATGCATGTTTTGCCCTGCCCTGGCTGCTGGCAGGTCCTATGCCCCACCATTGTTAATCACAATACTTATTGTGTTATGCAGTGTTTGCTAGTTTGTGACAATAATTGCTATCGACATAAACGCCATATAAAATTATTAATATTTTTATGGAGTGATAACCAGTGCACGTGGTACTGAGAAATGGTTGCAAATGCCTACCTGGGTTGGGGCCCGCACATGCATGAAGGGAGCCCAGACAATACGGGAAGGGGGCCCGGAGATTAGGAGGTTTCCGGGGCCTGTCAAATTATATTTTAACCACGGCTCTAGACTCACTTTCAGCTGGGATTGAATGAACAGGGCATGACAGTTTCCCGGAAAGGTCTGCAGTTTTAATAGGCTCAATTAGAAAGAAACAACATACTTCACACAGTCGGTCAAAGGGCATTCACCCTCTCCAGAAACTATTCCAACAACCTCCTGAATTTACAGATGAGCAGCCTGAAGACTGTGCGAGTGAAGAGAAATCCACTCAAAGCCTTGCAAAAACTCCTAGGGGCAGAAGCGAGAAAGGTTGTCATTAGCCCAACATTTGGAATGAAATGTTCCCAGCTGAGGAACAGAGTTAGCTGGACAGTTGGGTACCCAGCTTCCTTTGGTGGATTTGAAATTCTTAAAGTGGACTTCATGGGCCAACTATAAATACGAGTTGAAATTGTCCAAAATGGTTTTGTTTGGCGGTGAATTCAGCTCAGTGGCACTCACGTATCTGTATCTGCAAGTTGAACAGCAATGTCCTGAATTAGAAATGGCCACAAACATGACATAATCTATCCTTCTGAACAAAAGGGATCCCAGTTTTTCAAATACAGGCTTATTTTATTGCTACACTAAGAAAAATGTAATCCGAAACTGAAACATAAAGGCAGTGAAAGGAACATTTGAGAAAGAGAGAATTTGTGGTTGCTTGGTTAGATAGACAGACAGACAGAGAGACAGACAGTAACAGTGTTTTAAGGATGGATGACTATTGGAGAGAAAAGAATAGCCAGCGAGTATGCAAAAAACAAGGTAGAATGGGTGGATGAACAGAGGGATAGATCCCTCTTGCTCATGCATGGACAGATCCTGATTGCTCTATTCATGATCTGTTAATAGCATACTCAGGCAAATGGATAACAAAGCAAAGCTTCAAAGAGAAACTGCAGAATTAGAATTCATATGCAGATTTGACACCATCAATTTAGGGCTGAATAAAGAGTATGGGTTTTTTTTCCACCACTACAACAGGTAATTTTGCTTCCCCCCTCCCTCTTATATGTTGTTCTCCATTGTTTGAATTCAAACATTTGCTTTGATTTGCTGTAACAGTCTAACCCGATCCTATGACTCACACTCAATAGCATTCATTTTCCTCCCATTCTGTATGCTCCTCATCTTCAAGCGTCTGATGAAGTGGGATTTTCTCCCACAAAAGCTCATGCAATAAATAAATTTATTAGTTTTTATAAGTGTCACCAGAGTCTATTCCTTGTATATTTTACAGTGACTCTCCACCACAGGGCAAATTCACCATCTCCAGAAACAACACCAACAGCCTGCTGTATCTGCCAATGAGCAGCCTGGACGCAGAAGACACAGCTCTGTATGACTGTGAAAGAGACAGGAGTCAGAAACCCATTTTTGGTTAGCACAAAAGCCTTCTGGGCAAACTTCTATTCTGCTCATTGCCATCAGCCACTGTCCTAACAGAACTGTTTAGATAGAGATGGACACAAAGTTTCCAGGTCTACATCTGGGCTTCAGTCCTCTGAAAACCTACATTGATCATGAAAAACCCAGTCTTGCTACCATAGCAGAGATGTGTTAGTTGCTGAGCAACAACCAATCAGAAATGTAACCTGCCGCTAGGAGTGTGGTGAAAGGCTGGAATGGGTTACCTTGGGATTCCGTGGAATCTTCATACTAAGCAAATTTTAAGGCCCTGCTTAACAAAGCCCTGGTTGGGATGATTTAGTTGCAATAGGTCCTGCTTTAAGAAGCGGGTTGCACTAGATAACCTCCTGAGGTTCCTTCCAACCCTAATCTTCTGTAATTCAAGTGTTGGCCTTACTTAGCCTTCAGTCCTCCAAGCTGCTTTTCAAAACCTAACCAAATAACTAAGAAGAAAAAATTCAGCAGATATGATGGAAAGAGTCATAGTGGAGTCTGGCCTAGAAGTTTGCACACCACGACCTGATCACAAATGTACACATTAATAAGCAATGCTGAGTTGTGCTTCTGGTCTTGATTTATTATGTAATAAAATATGGACAAATTAAAGTCATCATTGTAATACATGAGCACATGAGAGGGCAGAGTTCAAGGATCTTTTTGTGCACCCGGAGTATTTTCAGGGTCATTCCTGTAGATCTGGTGAGAAACAATGACCATAAGTATTCAGTATTTGGCCCTGAAGTACAAAAAAGCCATTTTTGGTTGGGATTTTCAAAGGCATCAAGACAGTTTATGCAGCCAGATCCCATTATATTGCAGTGCAGTCTAAGCATATTGCCATCCAAAGAGCCACAAAATCCAAGATACAGTAAGCCATAATTGACCAATGCTTTAAGCTCCATGCTCCACAATCTTCTCTGTGCTCCAGGAGTTCAGAATTCTGGTCTGTTTCCTCCAGTTGCTCTGGGAGCTGTACAATGGGAGCACCACCACCATCTGCTTGTTGAGCAGGAGACTGCAGAGATACATAACTGGAGTGGCATGAAGCAGGGCTGTCCCCTCAGCCCCATCATCTTTAACCTCACCATGGAGCCTTTCATCTGAGCAATCACCAAGGGCCCGGGGGGCATTGATTTCCATGTGGAAAAAGTCAACATCCTGGCTTATATCCTGATGGCCTGGTCCTTATTACCAATGACTTCAAGTGCCTCCAAGAAATGTTGCACATCACCAGGCTGGTCACCGACTGGATGGGGCTGCACTTTAAGGCCAGGAAGTGCACATACCTCCAAATCGATGACAGAAAGAAAGACTCAGTCCAAACAGTGCTGCTCAGGATACAGGGTGAGATCATCATCTCCATCGAAGATGTGCAGGCATACCAGCACCTGGGGATGCCGATGGGCTTCTGCATCTGGCAGACCCCCGACAACACCATCAAAGAGATCCTGCAGGATGCCACCAAGATCCATGCCTCCTTCCTGGCACCTTGGCAAAATATGAATTCCCTGAACACCTTCCTGATTCCCCACATCTCATTCATCCTGTGGGGCTTGGCCATGGTGAAGGTACCCCTCGATGAGGCTGAGATCATCATCCAACCACTGATGAAGAAGTGCTTGTTCCTTCCCCAGAGAGCCTGACCTACATCAGACACAGGTGCCAACTTCCCCTACATGGGCAATCTCTGTGACATTGCAGTGGTCACCCACACTTTCTGCCTGCTGACCTGTCCGGATGCCAGCGTAAGGAACACTGAGGTGAATGCCTTAAGTAAGGTGATCAAAAAGCAGATCAGGAGAACCCACTCCAACCCAGACACCACGACCTACCTCAGCAGATCCTTGGAGGGTACCCCATCAACAAGTGCATGCTGCAGGCCTGCAGTGTCAGACGGTACTGTGCCCAATTGATGCACCTCATGGTGTCTGACACCATTAGGTGATCCAGAGACATCTACATTGACCATAGCAGGCACAGAGAGTACCTGGCGACATAAGTAGGACCACCTCTGTGAACCTCCACCAAGAGGATTCGCAGACCTATGGCCTTACAGACAGGAACTTATTTACTAATGGACTCTTGGCACCATACTACTGACACAATTTGGGATAACAAACTTTTTAAAAATTATGTACTTCCATTCAACTGCACCTCATATACCCCTGCAATGTCTATAAAGGTGATGCTCCCAAATTTCTCGAAACTCTTTTACTTCAAACCCCTAGGCTTTTCACATTCTCTATCCAGGATGATATAGCTCATATACTGGTTGTACTTGCAATCTATGCCTTAACACTCTCCTTCTCAATGACCTGTACTCTGCACCTGGAGAGGTTGTGTAATCAAGTCCAACCTTCCCTGCAGTAACATCATAAATGTGTGCAGACTACAAGGCACACAGTGATCAGAGCAGCAGAGAGAAAGTATGTCAGACTATTTAATATTTCAGACTGCTATAGATTCATAATGCATAGAATTCATTCACCCAGGAGTTCCTCTAAGCCTCAGACAGTGATGGAAAGATTTATCATTCCCCCTCCCGTTTTGTTTTTCTATTCCTGACACACAAACAAAAGAGGGGCACATACCAAAATAAAAAATATAAAAATAAAATACAATAAAAAATATATGGATAAAAAAATCTGCACATAAATACACATATAGAGAAAGCATGTAAACACACATAAACACAAATATATACCGTTGCTCAACAAAAAGCACACCTAAAGCAAAAAAGCCCAGCTAAAGACAGTTAATAAATGCATACAGACACAGAGACACACACACACAAGTACTTGCATAAACACAGAAAAATAGATGATAGGATTCAAACACTGGGGAACAGCACATAGAGGAAGATGAGGTTAAATCACCTATTGCAATGAGAAAAAATATTCCTGGTCAGGGTTCTGGTGTTGTGTCTGTCTTGATTTGTTCCTGTGCTGCTTTGGGGAGTTCCTTGAGTAGGTGGTATGGTTCCTTTCGGTATTCCTCAGTGGGGTCAGAGCAATGTTCCTTCTAAGTTGATGATGCAGCTGAGCAAGTTATGGTACTCGTTGAGCGGCAATTTGTGAGGCATTGTGCCGCATGGGCAACAGTTTTTGGCGCTGGAAGCATCAGCATGCCTACGTACCTTAATTCAAAAGAAATGCATAAATGTTGTCTTTTCATTAGAACTTTAATAGAAATGTTAAACAGAAATACTGTCATTTTATTAATTTACTAAACAAATGTGAGACAATGACACTTGCTGCCTACCTAGCCTCTACCATCATCTACACCTCACAGTTTTTGTTGCCTGTCTTTGTCAGATTTCCAGAATACATACACAGAGTAACATATTAGGTATCTACAGAAAGCTCATAATTTTTCATTCGCCATAATCATTGTTAGATGTAGGAATGGGTAAGATTTAAGAAATAATGTATTTATATTGAAAGGATGCTTTATGGGCTTGTATTAAAAAGTAATCACAGTGGGATAATATGTCTCAGTGATGATGGCCCATTCCAGCAGGAGGGGTTTGTCACTCTGCCCTGTGATGTGATGAGCCAGTGCTGTGATGCAAGCCTCGGTTTTCTAGCCTTGTCCCATCCCAAGACTTTCCATGGAAGATCATCAGAGACAGCTGCAAACAATTGAAACTTTGTGACATTAAAAAAGGAACATTGCAGCAAGACAAATACTCATCCTGCTTGCAACTAAGGACTAAAAACTCAGTATAACGCATGGGATCAGGCTGAGAAGGGGGGGAGACAATCTTAACAAGTGCTTTTTTTCTTTTTGTGAATAATGGTCTCTGTCTGCTTCCTTGCTCCGCTGCATCAGATGTCATGCGGCCCTTTTATGGCCTAACATCTTGCTTTCTTGTTCTTTAGCCACTGATTTCATGTACTTGTTACAGGGATCATGCACTTCTATAATTAGAGGGGTGTGTGTGAGAGAGAGAGGAATTCATGGTTTTGTTTAAAGCCTTTTACAAGCTTGAGAATTATGTTCTTCTCTCTCCATTGAGGTATTGCACCTTTCCTGAGATCAAATTTTTACCTGATTTGTGTCTACAAGGCCAGATTCAAAGCTGTTCAAAGAAAATTGGACCAATTTGTTCAGCCAAGTATATTCACCTCTGCCAGGGAAAAGCTCAGTGACCTTCGGAAAGTCACTCACCACCCTCCCTCCAGCCGCAGGGTAATTTTTTAGAAAAATGGGGGAAATCATATTGTTAAGTGTTAAATTTAGAGAAATGGTTAATCCTTATGGTTAGGGTCAGCATTTAGCATTAAATTCAGTATCTACATGAAGAGGGAAGGTTAATATTTGACATTAAAATATTAAGGGGTTAAAAATTACATGTAGGATCAGAGTTAGGATTTGCATAGACCCAAAGTTTTCAGGTTAAGAAAAATATTCAGGTGAGCGTTAGGATGAGGATTAGGTTTGGGAGCTAGGGAAGGCACAGAGGAGATGTCAATTTGACCTCCATTCAGGTAGGAAGCTCAAAAACAATCCTACTAGATGCCCGGCTGTGAGAAAGTGTGTCTCGGCCTTTCCCGCTTGGCTTCACAGAAAGAACCTGCATTTGCTCGAGGAAACAACGGGTGTCTTTTATTAGCTGGGCGATATGCAAATAAGGGTGACAAGTTCCATTTTAACTCCGTCCCTCTCCCTGCCCAGGCCGCACCCAGAAAGACAATCCGCAGCCCCCTGTGCCTGTGCCGTGACCGACCAACCCACCTGAGAGCTTTCCCCTCCAACTCCAGGGACAATGAGACTTCGGCTCCATTTAGTGATCATTGCAGAGGCTTTGGAAGGTATTTTCTCGAAACAAAATACAAACAAACAAAAACTGGAGAAAAAAACCCCTCTACGATTCTGTTTGAACTAGCCCTCCCCTGACTTCTAATGCATCTTTATTTCTAGGGGCCGCTCGCAGGTGCAGCTGGTGGAGTCCGGAGGGGATGTGAAGAAGCCCGGAGACTCTCCGCATCTCCTGCAAAGCCTCCGGCTTCACCTTCAGCAGCTACGATATGGACTGGGTCCGACAGGCCCCTGGGAAGGCACCAGAATAGGTGACAATTATTAGCCCCAGCGGGGGTACTACCTACTACTCCGATGCAGTGAAAGGGCGATTCACCATCTCCAGGGACAACGCCAATAACCTGCTGTATCTGCAGGTGAGCGGCCTGATAGCTGAGGACACCGCCCGCTATTACTGTGTGGTGAGGGAAATGTATCTGCAAATGAACAGCCTGAGAGCCGAGGACACCACCCTGTATTACTGTGTGAAACACCCAGTGTGAGGAGAATCCAGGGTAAGTTCAGAGAAAAACCTCTCCTTGCAAAGTCCGAGGAAAAAAGTATTTCCTGGAGGTGGCGCTTTCGATCCACAGCAGAGAAAGACACAAAGTGTTTCCCCTTCGTGACACCGCAGACAGATGTCTGGAAAGAGACAGGATCTGCTGATTTCATCGGCCCCTGGGGAGCGCAGGAAGCCAATGCTCAACGGACATGTTAGTGAAGAAGTAGCATTCAGATGTATCTGCCCTTCCTCTGCAATGCTCCCCTGACTCAGTATGATTTTCCCCTGAAATATTTGACTCTCTGTGATGAAGTGAAGATACCCTTGTGGTTTTCTCTGGGTGCTGTGAGGGGTGCCTCGGTTTCTTCACATGTTTTACTCATGTATATTGGTGGTCTGACATTTCATTCATTTCAGAGACCACTGTGGATGGGCCTTCCTTGGTCACATGTAGACACACCTTGCAAGGAACCCCCTGCCTCAACCCCAACCAGTTGGGGGCTGGTCACCTAGCCTGGGAAGAAGACAAAGGACTGGGTGGAGCTAGGGCATAAGGTGGTGTGGGGAGGGGGGAAAGGAGTCCCCTTGAGAGGTCAGTGGGTAGTGAACCCTGAGAATGGGGGTCCCCAGGTTGTTGCAGCTGTACCTTCTAATTAGTCTTCTAGCAAACCCTTTTATGCTCTGAGCCTGAGAACTAATAAACCCTTCTGTCTTTAACCCTGGCTGGTAATCCCTCTGACTGGGAAGATGGAGTGTATGGGGTATGGAGGGACTCTTCCAGACACAACAAGGGGTCTCCTAGACAAGGAGTTGCAAGGGACGCAGAAGTATTTAAATCCTTTAGGGTCAGATGGAGGTGACAATTTCCTAGGTGTGGGGATAACCCTGGGCCTGGCAGACTCTCCGACAGCGTTTTTGACACATCTGTCTGTGGCCTGATGGAGTCAAGAGCATACAAGCACTGTACAGTGTCACACTGTCTCCTTCTCCCCATGAATGGAGAAGCTGAGCCCTGAGTGAAGATGATGGACTGGAGGGATGGGGTCACTAATCTGGTGGTGATCTTCACCCTCAGTCCATGGATAATTCTCTGCCAGTGAAATTCTGATCTGTGAGGCAGGTTTATCAGAGGGGCCCATCACTTTTCTCTCCCAGCTCACTAGAAGATATTCTTATCCTACACAGCAGTTAGAAGATTTCCCCCATCTGTTTACTTGCAGCCTGTGCTAACTGGGTGGAATATAGGTCTGTTTTCATGGACACTCTTGCAGCACCTTTTACACCTTAAGAATCAGGATACCTGGGTGTCTCTGTGCTTGTTCTGACTCCTGCCAACACACAGACTTGGGGGAGAATGCCATGTGAGTCACATGGGCAGAGACGCAACAAAAATAATCCGATTGAGGCACAATCCCAGGGCACAAGCAATCAACATTTTGAACTTTAATCATCAAGACGAATGTAAGATAAACAGGAAAGGATTTCCCTTTGTAAAAACAATTCCCTTCATCCAACAAGAGGGGGCTCACATAGAAACCAATATTGTCCACTAGGCACCTCTGCTTCACAGAAAAAGGGGAGTTTTTGAAGAAATGCAAACACTTGTTGGGTGCTGTGAAACACCATCCCCTTTACAGTGTGATATTAGATCAGAAAAGGAAAAAACTTTCTGGTCTGAGGGCCACATCCCCTGCATAGTGGGCCAAATACAGCAGCAGAGGGGCAGGGCGGTATGGGAATGGTGTGAGGGTTAATAAATAAATAATATAAAAACCAAATCAATAAACTAAATAAAAATAAGGATAATTAAATTTAAGATTATACATAAAATATTATATTTATAAAAATTAATAAACAATAAAAAATAAGGGAAGTAAAAGGCAGCTTAGCCCTGGGAAGAGTGACCACTATGTTCCAACCAGGAGGCTGCTGGGCCTGCAGGAGAAAAGGGCGGGCCGAGGATGATCAGCGGCTGAGAGCTCCATCCAGAAGCCTCTGGGACTCTGGGAGGGGTTGAGTGGGAGGGGTTAGAGGCAGCCCTACTCTGGGACACGGCCACCAGTCAGTTCAAGTTTCAAGTGGATGAAAGTTTGAAGTGGGCCATATGCGACTGCCAGTGGTGTGCAGACCTGTGTATTAATTGCTGCACTGGGGATTGGTCCAAGGCCTAATGAAGGCACTGCAAGGACTCAGTGCATTCACTGAAGTGTTCTTTGAATCAATCCCAGAGTAAAATACATTTGGTTGTCTTAAGATAGAACTATGTCCCCCTTTGCCCCCCAATCATTTCCCGTGCTACCAGAGCACTCTCTGGTTTTTATTGCATTCATCATTATCACACCCCAGTGAGGTAGGAAAGTCCCTTTTATACCCATTTCACAGCCTGAGAACTGAGGCACAGCACTGGGAATTGGACACCTTGGACCTTTAGAACAGTGGTTCTCAATCTTTTTTCCATTGCAACACAACTGACAGATGATGGTCCCCTGCATGACAAACTATAATCTGCCAGTAGTGGTGGTTCTTGGGCTGGGAGCAGTTGGGAGACTGCAGCACTCTGTAGGATGGGGCACGCTGGCATCTGGGTGGGGCCAGAGTCAAGCCAGTACAGGCTGGTGCCCTGGTGATCTGGCCCCCTGGGGCTGGGTTTATTTTTGTGGAGCAGGTGGTTCCTCCCTCACCAGCCCAGAATCTTTGGGTTGCAGCCCCTATGTCCCTTTTCTCATCTGGCCCTGGCTGCTCTCTGTGTTGTGCAGCAGGAGCTGGCT
>VOCT01080146.1:0-18462 GCA_007922175.1 Pelusios castaneus
CCCCCCCCACCCCCAGCTGGGTACCCTGGTCTGCAGCCCCTAAAGCCCCTTTGTTAATCCTTGGCACTCCACTCCTGGCCATGTCCTGTGTCTGGGCCCTGCTCCTGCCTAAGCCTGCCGCCCAGGCCACACGACCTGCGGTTCATGGCCTGGACCATCCAGCCACATATCTGGCTCCAGCCCTCACCCCAGCCCCAGCCGCAGCTTTGGCCTCACTCCCGTTTGCCCCTCCTGCGGGGTGCAGACCAGTAAAGGTGCAGGCCCCGAACGTTTGTGGAGCACTGCCTTAGAGAGACGTTTGAAAGACTTTGGACTCTATCAGAGTCCCATGTGCCAGATGAGAATCCTTCGGTATAAACGTGACGTGTTCAGACCTTTGATTGGTTATGGTGAATCTCCTCCATCAGGCTGCTGTGGAGCAGCTGTTTGGCTACTGGTAGCCGCTGGCACACACTGTTCAGAGATCTGGCAGAGAGGCAAAGCACAGGGGCTGGACTTCGGTCAGGTCTTCTGGGAAAACCACAGTGATCTGCAGGGGGCTGCAATCCTACAACCCCGGTGTGGAGGGAGAGGGACGTGGGTCCCTGGACAGAGAGAAGTGATGGCTCGAGACTGGGGGGGACATTCCTTGAGCAGACCACGGAGGGGTTGGAGGTGCAGTTACCCCAAGTCTGTGACTTCCGTACTCATGTACGTGGCTAGGCCCTGGTCTACTGTCCTGTCAGTGAAGTTTGACATAAGGTTGCTGACCTTGACCTTCCCCAGCCTGTATCTCCACAGCCAGAGCATTAAGTTTGAATTAAATAGAGCTGTAATTCGACCTGGTAACACCACCCCTGTAAGTGGTGTATCACTGAGGTTGAAATCTACAATTCAAATTTAGCTCCATGTACCCACAAAATAGCTTTAATTGTGCTTCTCCTGTTTCCCAATCTGCTGCAACATAGCTTCTCCCCTGCCTGCAGCCCTGGGAAGTTTTCACTTAATTCCACTCTCTGCAGACAGCACAGTGCCTCTCTGTAGTGCCTGCAGCAGAGAAACAGCAAGGAAACTTTTCCTGCCTTTTTTTTTTTAAGAGACGAGGAGACGGCGAGTGAACAGAGGACGACTGCTTCCCCACAAGCCACTATGCCTGTACTCAGAGTGCCATGCATTTCAGGAAGTCATGTGACCAGGGGGATGTGAGACCCCAAACAAGCCATTTGCTGTGATCACTCGCCTTCACCTTCTGTAATTGAACAGCCTAAAATCGAATTACAATCCCACCCCCAGTGTAGACAAGCCCTAGGGCACTACATGGGTACATGGTGCTCATTTCTAACACAGGTTGTGTCTTCCTGAGAGTCTTACCGGAGAATTTATGTCACCCTCAGCCCCTCGCTGATTTGATTTCCATTTGTCATTGCACATTTCACAGCACAGTTCAGAGTGACAGGACCTGACCGTCCAATCCCGGCCTCTGTCGGTGGGGAGGCCGTCCTGCCCTGCCGCCTCTCCCCCAGGATGAGCGCTGAGAAGATGGAAGTGAGATGGTTCCGCTCCAAGTTCTCTACCGTCGTGCACGTGTACCGTGATGGGCAGGATCAGGATGGAGACCAGATACCAGAATATCTAGGAAGAACTGAGTTCTTAAAAGACAACATTGCCATTGGGAAAATTTCCCTGAGAATACACAATATCCGGCCCTCAGACGATGGACAGTACACGTGTTTTTTTCAGTCGGGTGACGTTTATGAAGAAGCTTTATTGGAACTGCAGGTGGCAGGTCAGTAACTTTGTCTGACATTTGAATGGGTTAATAAGTGGACTCAGAGAGTTCCTGGTGAGATGGACAATTTTTCTCATTGGGGTGGGTCTGTAGCGCTGCTCTGGATAAGGTTCATGCATGTGTGCTGTTTAACAACCTGTTTTTTCAAGGTCTCTGATATCCAGGCACACACTCAAATTGTTCTGAAAATTGTCTGACTCATTGGAGTCAGGGGTCAATTTAGTGGCCCATTTTGAGGTCATTAGAACAAAGGGATTAATGAAAGGCTCAAACAGTCAAGTGATATTAACATGTGCTTAATACAACTATTGATGTGCACACCTGGGACAGACCAATGGCTGATCCACCCACACTGATATCTGGCCCCCACAGGGTAACGGTGGTTGATGATACACAGGGCGCTGTAGCCCAGAGCCTGGTCTAAGAGTGGGGGCACTGAGGAATACCTGAGCTCCCGGGACAGGGAGAGGCTGAGGCCAGGCCCCTGAAGTTGCTTTCAGAGAGAACAGGAAGAGGACAGAGGTGCAGATAGTTTTATAATCAGTCATGACTTGAGGTTCAGATCAAGGTTTGCTGAGTACTCGGTCTGCACTGAAACCCTGTGCCTGCTCCACGCAATCCACCGCGACTTGTAAAATGTTACCATCCCATCCCCCTACTGGGACGTTGCCTTCACCTGTCTCTGAAAGTTGCTGATATCTGGGAACATTAGGAAAGGCTGGATTTTTCAAGGTCTGTATCTTGGGAACCATTTGCTCAGATACCAAAGGGGAGCTGTGTTAGTCTAGGTCAGCAAACAAACAAGGAGTCCTGGGGCACTTTTAAAGACTAACAAATGTATTTATCGCATGAGCTTACGTGGGAGAAAATCCCACTTCATCGGTCCTCAAAGCGTCTCACAAAGTGGGATATTCTCCCACGAAAACTCATGTGATAAATACATTTTTTAGTCTTTAAAAGTACCACAGGACTCCTCGTTTGTTTGCTGACCTAGACTAACACGGCTCCCCCTCTGGAACTTATCCCATTGAACTAATCGATCACGCCCATGGACTTGCATTCAATTATTAGTTTAACAGGAAATTCTTTTTGTTAATAACATGTAAACTTCTGTCTCGTTATTGGGCTCTATAGGGTCGTCACAAGTTCATTTATTTCTTCTGTAGCTTTGGGCTCTTCTCCGGCCATCTCTGTGGAAGGACATCAGGACGGAGGGATCCGAGTTGCGTGTCGATCCTCTAGATGGTACCCAGAGCCCAAGATGCTGTGGAGAGATCTCCAGGGGGAGGTCTTACCGTCAGCCTCTGAAAAAATATCCCCAGAGGCCGATGGCCTGTTTCAGACAGAGAGCAGCATTGTTATAAGAGCAGAGTCCAACCAGAAAATGACCTGCTGTGTCAGGACCCCCCGACTCAACCAGGACAGAGAGTCAGAGATTTCCATAGCAGGTCAGTGCCCACCCAAGCTGCACAGGGATAGACTGAGATGGTGCAGACATGGGTGGAGAGTATTTAAAATTGAATCTTCTCATTATTGGCCTGAACCTTTGAGATGCCACAGAGGTGGCTTTTGGGGTGGGCAAAGCAGGCACATGCTTAGGGCCCTGAGCAGTAAGGGCCCCATCACCTGCATTGGCTGCCCCCAAAGCTGCATCTGCCTCGGTTGACAGCTGAGGAAGGAGCGTGGCTGGGAGTGGGGAGCTGGGGTTGCGGGGGTGGGAGGCAGGGCCACGGGGGGTGGGCGTGGAGGGGCCACATGGGGAGCGGCTGATGGCCAGGAGCTGGGGCTGCAGAGGGGGACTGTGGGGGCCTATAAGGGGCCCTGCAATGGGCTTTTGCCTAAGACCCCCCAATTGTCTAAGGCTGCCTCTGGTGCCATGACTGGTGCTTGGAAAATCTTGACGGCCTCAATTCTCTCATGCCAGCAGGAGATGAGGGTATTAGGACCCTGCAGGCTGGGATGCCATTGGCCAGATTTTAAGAGCAGTTCAGTATCCATCCATCATCTCTTCTCACTGGGGGTGGGAGAGAATTCTCCTTTCCCTGCAGTGCAGTGAGGAGGAGGCTGGAATTGCGAGCTGTCAGTTTAAGAATAGGGGTTGGGGTTTCTAGGTCCTGTTCTCTGGCTAGAAGAGGGGTCTGCAGTGTGTGAGCAGAGTCAGGGTTTGTCTACAGTAGCAGTTAGTTCAGGGCAAGCTGGGGGGTAAATCTGCCTCATTCTAGCCTGCTGTGCATGGTCTATATGGAGCCTGCTACGTGCGCTAACAAGTCCATAATGCACTTTGCTCTACTTGCTTTGGAACAGGAACAGCTCAAAGTGCACCAGGAAATTTTAGTGCACAGCAGCAGGGTGCACACAGCTAGTTAGTGCACAGCAGGGTAGTGTGAGGTAGGTTTACACTCCAGAGGAACCAATGTAAAGCAAGATGGGGTGAGTTGCGCCAGCTGCCTTAGGGAGCAGCCCGGCCCTCTGCTGTGAGGTTCTGTGTGCTAAGATTTTGTGATCTAAGAAATAAAGTGGGGTTGCACTGCACCCTTCTAACAAGAGTATATATATATTTATATTTATTTTACTGATTTCACTGTGTGTGCTGGGAGGCAGGGGTTTCTCCTTAGTTCTTGGGGTGAGTTGCTGGGTGCTGAACATTTATGAAATCTGGAGACAAAAGTCATTTTTCCCAAATAACAGAAGAGAGCCCTCGATATGAACTGAGCCCTGCTCCTTAGAGTACAGCTGAAAATAACAGCAATAAAAGTTCAGGTCCAAAATACGCAGAAACAAAATCTTATCTAAGAGCATCTTAATTTTTAAGGGAAAAAAAGTCTTAGTTTTAGGTATTATCTACTAAACCATCTGGTTAATACAGAATATTTCATCTCCATAATAAAAATGTTGTGGCTGCCAAAAGCTGCGGTCTCAAAGGGTGCGTCTACACTAGTAAATTAAGTCGACTTAATAAGACCTAGTTTTAAGTTGACTTACTGATTAAGTCGACTTTATTAAGTCGACTTAAGCCAGTGTAGACGTGGCTCAGCCTTAAGTCAACTTTAAGGGTCCCCAGGGCTCCCCCACCGACCTTCCTACTCCCTAAGGCAGAGAATCAGAATGCGGCCCACCTTGCTCTAGGCTGGTTCTTTGCAGACTGACTACGGAGGACCCAGATACACACGCCCTACAGAGCCCCTTAGCCTGCAAGCAGGACCAGGAATCCCTTTAGGATTTAAAGTGACAGCTTGTAATTATTACACAGTTTCAATACAGCACACTGATCACTTAGCGAAGGACTCTCTAGTCAGCCATTCCTCCAGGGCCTAGGGAAAGGCAGCTTTAGTCTATAGTGGGCCCTACGTGAAGGCCCACTGCGGGGCTCCCTATAGACTCCATGTCAGGGGCCCTCCAGCTCCCCCCACGGCCCTGGCTCCTGAACCCTGGCTTCACCAACCCCAAAAGCCACCTCTGGGAACAGGAATCGGGAGGAATTTTTACTCTGAATTTCCAGGCCCAGGTTTTGTTTTCATTAAAATCGTTCATTAGTCTCTCAATCAGACTTTCTGGTGTAGCTGAGTTCCACCGAGATCAGGGAGTCGGGGTGTCAGGAACTGGTCACAGCTCAGATCCAAGGGACAGTCTGCACCAGCTGCAGCCCAGGGAAGTGGGAACCCTGGCTCCTTTGACCTACGCCAGGGAGATTGAAGATAGCTGTAGCATAGCAGAGCTCCCCCCCACCCTCTCCCGTTAATTAACCCCAGTCAGTCTGTCACTGGCTAAATAATAAAGCACGAAGGAGCCACGTCTCACTCTGTGTTTGCCTGTGAGAGTCTTTTCACTGCCTGTCACCATTGCCCAGTGTCCTGCCTCCATTCTGCCGTGTTTGGTTCCCACTAGTCAGTGACACTTTCTCTTGCAGAGCTGTTTTTCCCGAGGTTCAATCCCTGGATGGTGGCTCTGTGGGTGATCCTGTCTCTCCTGGCTCTTCTCATGGCCCTGGCCGGGTACGGCTTCTGGAGGCAGCACAGAGCGAAAGGTAAAGAAGGGGAGTGGGGTGGGTGAGGACTTCATGAGAGAGAGAGACACAGAGACGAGAAATTTAAAAACAAAGCCAAAAGCAGAGAGACGGGGATTAAGGGGCTTTGATTCAATGTCTGGAGGAGTTTCAGGCAGTGGGAGCTGGGCTGAGGGTGAGGGGCGAACTGAATAAATCACATCCTCACATTTGAACAGAGAAGCATCAAGTGGGTTTCGTCCCTTGGGGTCTCCCCACGGCACCCAATGGAAGGTAACTGTGAGCTGTCCTGTGGGCTCAGCCCTGCTCCAGCTGACACACAACCGTATGGCTCAGAGCTGGGCTTGGCGCTCCGACACACGGAACGTGGCTGCTTGCAGGAAAACCAGGAAGCAAAGTAGGAGGAGAGAAGGGCTTCCAGGGCCCAGTTCTCTATTGTCAACCTCTGATTCCCCAGGACAGTGGCTGATTTTAATGAGAGATGCTACATATTATTGTTAGCAGCTCAGTCATATCTCTGACCTCATCTGAGAGCTCCCAGCCTTTGCCATCTGGCAGAGATCTTCTTTGTTCTCGGTGGCTGCTGGCGCTTTCATTTATCAGTTTGTTCCAATATCTCCTCTTCAACATCAGTCCCTGATCTTTATTTCCTGAACAGAGCAGTTCCAGGACAGGTCTCTTCTCAGCACCATCTGTGGTGAAAACTGCTGCAAATACTTCAGTTAGTTTCTACTCCACCATTGTTCGCTTTATCCCCTGCTGAGCCAGGGACCCACCGATTCCTGATTCCGAGGGACTGAAATGATTCCCTGGCATTTGTTTTATATCTCTGGTCATTCACTCTGCTAATTACATAATAGGTTCCCAATTCCCATCATCCACTTCACCTGATGCACTGTAGGCGCCTTTCTACTGGCTGACAGGGTTCATATTTTCCACTGGCCGAGGGATCCCTGCTTGGCTCTAACAAGCTCTTGTACCTGCCCAGCTGGCTGGTTGGAGTTACTGTATTTCTCCTTCTGGTGCCTTCATTGCCCATAAGGTCCTGGTATCTGGTTGCTGACGTAGCCTCCGGACTGAGTCTCAGGGTTTTAACTTCCCAACTTTAAGGCCTTTTTGACTTGCTTCCCTTCTGCGAGATAATGTGATATTGACACAGTTCTCTTTGTTTTATTTTAGAGAAATTCCAGGCTGAAATCAGTAAGTTCCATTCTACCCTCACTTCACCCCCTGGTATCACTGTTGTGTGACATTGTCTCTTCTCCAGCCTGTCTGTGTTCAGGGACAATCTCACTCTCTGTCTGTGTTTGGTTGCAGAGTGGAGAATCGCCCAGCTCTATGCAGGTACTGTACGTCCCGCTGATATTTTATCCATGATAAAATCAGATCCTTCCTCCCCCTGGGGTTCTCTGCTCCTCTCCCTGCCCAAAGCATTTTCCTATGAATTCTGTGCTCAGTCTGGGCTGTAGCCCACAATTTCCTCCTAGCATCATCTGGGCAGACGGGAGCTGGTCAGTGTCTCCATGGGTTTGGGACAATGTCGGCCCTGTCCCCACTGTAAGGGCAGACAGGTTTAATAACCAGTTTGTGACATTCCCCTGACCCAGTTACAGCCAGTTGTGCCCACACGGCACCTTTTGTGCCTTCCAACTGTGTGTGTGTGTGTGTGTGTGTGCTCCCAGCATGCTGCCTGGCTGTGTGTGCACTGGTGCATGCTGGGAGAGTCTGGGCAGCTCCAGCAGGGTCAGAGAGCCCTCTACCCACAAGCTCCCCATCTCACTCCCTGCTCCCCAGCTGCCCCGTCCCCGCGGCTCCCAGACACTCTGGATCCAGCCTCCTTCCTCCGCGCAGACACCAGCCCCCGCAACTCCCCACTTCCCACAGCCATGGACACACCTGGCACTTGTAACCACTTCCCACTTTACCCCGGTCACCCCCACGGCCTGTCACATTGAACAGCTTCCCCCCATGAGATCCCCTCAGCGCCCTCTGGCCTGGGGAGACACCGCTGGACATTTCAGGCCAATCTCACCAGCGCAGGGAGAAAATGAAGTGTTTGTCTTTGTGAAAAGTCTCGTGTTATAAACACAAAGGGTTCGTCTACATGGCCCATGGCAGCGAGTCTCAGAGCCGGGGTGACGGGCGTGGGGTTTGCGCCATGTCATTAAAATACCTGTGTCGGCCTGTCTGGTGCTGGAGTTTGGACCCTGGGAGGTTTGGTGGAGGGAATTAAACTGTTACCCAGTGACAGGGCAGATTCTGCCATCCCTGCGCCGTGGGACTTGAGGGTGACCATCACCGCAGCCTCTGGGCTCCCCAACGCGGTGTCCAGCTCAGAGCTGGGTTCAGTCCACACCCGATCTCAGGCTGGGTCTGGAGCTCAGCCAGCTCCTTCTGTGACAACGAACCCTGCCCCAGTCGCCTGCTCAGTGCTGGGGGGCAGTTCTCCCCTCTCACCCAAGATCCAGTCCTGTGAGCCACGCGTCTCCTCTCCTCCTGCACGGCCTCAACCCCTGGTCTGGAGGGTTCAGCTGGGCAAGGCCGGCCCTGGTCCCTCAGCTGCAGCTGCCATTTCCTCCAGCTCTTCCCAGTTCATTAGTGGGTGGTTTGCTGGGTAGCGCAGAGCACACGGCCACTGGTGCAGCTTCCCGTGTACCCACCAACCCTGTGTGTGTGCGCCTGGGCATCCAGCCTTCACTGCCTGATCAGCTTCTCCCCTAAAACGCCTTCCAGGGTATCCAAGGCTTCACTTCATTCCCTGTGTAAATGCTGCCTCCTGCTAATTATTGCTGGACTCTCTCTTACCGCACACACCAAAGCCATCAGCCGGCACCTCTGCCCTCCCCTGATTCATCAGCTTCAGTCTATCTAGATCTCAGCCCTGTCCCAGGAGCTGTTACTTCACTTCTCTTAGGACACGTCTACACTGAGCTGGGTGGGATTAGACACATGTGATCTGGCTTCTAAAGACGGTGTGTGGCCAGGGTAGCCCAGATGGCAGCTTCAGCACCTACATGAGCTGGAATCCCTCCCCCCCCCCCCCCCAGCTCAGATGTAGCCACAACCTGTTTCCAGCTCTCCTGGATACGCCCGTCTCCCCGGCACCGCAGCTCCTGTGTCCCAGATACTCTGGTCTAGTTTTCCAGCCACGCTGCTCACGTCCTGTAGCCCTGTCTGGAGCCATTTCCAAGGTGTGGGGCTTCTTCACACTCTGCCCATTTTGGCTCCTGGGTAACTTTTCTGTTACACTTTCTACATTGGCGGCTGCAGCTCGGCTGTCTTCAGACCATTCTCCACCATCTGCCTGCTCCTTTGTTCCTCCTTTGGCTGAACTATTCCAGCCCCAGGTCTTGCTTCTCCTCTAGGGCCAGGGCTGCTTAACCGCGGGTCTAGGCAATTTCCATGGCCACTTCTCCCCTGTTGTGCTGTTCCCAGCTCTTGGTATATCCAACAGCTGCCAGTGTCTCCTACGTTATAATAATCTCATCAGTCCTGGGCTCAGGTGGGTGCGGGAGCTTTATCTTCAGCTGCTGGCGTCTTGCAGCTAGATCAGAATTTCCTCTGCCGACACCGTGTTCCTCTCTCAGAGCCGTGACCCATTTATTCTCTGCAGTCACAGCCTGGTAGGTTCTCCCCCGGCTCTGAGTAGCTCCCTCTGCCTGTCTGCTAGTACCTGGGTTTGCTCCCATCGGCCATTTCGGAAACAGCCTGGGCCTCGGCCAGCCAATCACAGAACTGCTCAGTAACCCCGTCAGGACTCGTGTCTCTCACGTCTTCTGGGACCACCAGGATTTTGTAATCACATTTAGCTTTTCCCCTGGCTCCTGTGGCCCAAAGCGCCTGTTGTGCATGAGTGCCGTGGGCTGGACCTTTGTCTAATGGATCCATTCAGGCTCCTGGAGGAGGTTACTCGAACTCCCGTACCTGGCATACGGGAGTTTCTGGTCTCCCTGGTAAGAGGGGGACGTGTGTGACCCATGGCTGGCCTCTCCCCTGAAATTTGTACCTGACGGCAGCTGTGTTGGCCTCACATTTTACCCAGTACTAGAAAACCTGACAGTCCCCCAGCAACATCCCCTCTGTCCAAACCCCAAACTCCTTGTAGGTCAGCACCTTTCTACATGACCCTTTTCTCCACATTTGAAGGCAATCAGCCTTGAGCCATCACTATTCCCAGCCCTAAATGGCTCCCACAGGCCTCTGTCTGCTCTTGACAGCAGCCTGGGCCCAACCTCGCTGTGGTGGGAACCTCGAACTCTCCTGGTCTGTGAGCGCCCGGGGAAATCAGGCCAGTCCCAGCATCCTTTGTCCTGGGCCCAGCCCCAGATCAGGTTCCCGTCCTGCCATGGTCAGTGTGTGACTTTCAGCCAGTCCTGGGCCTGCTCCTCTGCTGTCTGCAATGGGCGACTCTGTGACGTCTCTGGACCTCCCCAGTGCATCTCTGCATTGCTTGGGTCCTTCCAAAGATGGGAGATGGGCCCCAGAGTCATCACTGGCCCTGCAGACACCAGCGTGGGGCAGTGACTGTCCCATGGCTCTGGAAGGTGTCTGTGCTGTTCAGTCGCCCACCTCGGTGGGGTGGGGTCTGAGATGACATGTGGAGTTCTAGGGTAGTGCCTTTGAGCAGCCCCTTAGTCCCCTCAGAGCCCCTGCAAGCCCCTGCCTCAGTTTACCCTCTTCAATAGGCCCCAAATTACTCCACACACTCGAAAAAGTCTGAAATAAAAACCACTGCTGTGGTCCCTGGGTCCAAGTAAAACCCAACATAAAATCTCCTTTGCTCTCCTCCAGCCCCTGGCTTTCAACATCCATAACTTTCCCCTCGTCTGGTCTGCCTTTCTGGTGCCCCACCCTCCTTTCAACCCTTCCTTCCCCCTCCCCTCTGTTGCCTGCCTATCTGGTTCCCCCTCTTTGCCCCACTGTTACAGGCCCCCTTTCCTAGCCCTCCTCTGCTCCCAGCTGTCCCCACTCCCTTCACCTCTTCTATCCCCCTGGCTCCCACCTTGTCTCTGGCACTCCCACCCCAGGTGACCTGCCTCAATCACCCCATGGCAGAAGACCCCCCCCTCACTCCCTGGTACTTGTCCTTTCCCTCACATCCCTCTCCTCACATCACTTTCCCCTCCTTTATCATCCCCAGTTCCCAGCCACCACTCCCCTCAACCCCCCCAGGTATGTTACCTCTAAGTTGTGTGGGTGCAATGCCGCCCAGCGGCCGTCACACATCCGTGCACCTAAAACAGACGCCCAAACAGCCCAGTCCCCGCGTCTCTTCCTCCTAGCAACCCGATCCCTCCCGCATCTCTTCTCCCCAGCCCGATCCCCCCTGCGTCTCTTCTCCCCAACAGCCGAACACATTCTAAGAACTTACTGGACATTTTTTGTTTTGCCGTATTACTTTCCCAACCGGTGACTGACTGAGACACTAAAGTCACTGCCTCCCACTCACTCTCTGTCTGGTTTGTTATTTCTCCTCTTCCCCAGGGCAAGCTTCGATGATGGGGAAGTTTCTCTTGTTTTCCCCGAGCCCCACAGTGACCTCTGCTCTGCCCGGCTACGTCGTTCTCTGTCTCGCTCTGCAGGCTCACAAGTTGGCGTCAGGTAGGAGCTCCGGCTTCTCACTGATTTGCTGCCCATTGCTCTCGCTGGTCATCACCATCCGTGTCGCGTCACGGCCTGGTCTGATAAACCACGGCTGCTCCACCCGCCTGGTGTGGCTTTGCTCTTTACACAGCAACTGGCCCCGTGGAGAAACCATCCGGTACAGCCGGGTCTTCAGGAGCCGTGGTTACTAGCTACATGTGACCTTCTCACGCCCTGACACTGCATCCGTCCTACGACCCTGGCAGCTTCTAAAACCCAGAACCCAGCGAGCGCCACGGCAGGGCTCCCAATTTAAACGGGCATTTCCCAGTTTCTCCAGACCCTGCACTGCCAGACCAGGTACCACCCCTCTGGGCCCAGGGCTTTAAGATTTTGTGGGGCCCTGGCTGGCCACCAGGCAGCCTGGGGGAGGACAATGGGGTCTCTGGCACCTGGGGGCATATTTACATTAGCGCCCCCCTGGGCAGCAGCACAGCATGGGAGGGATCTGTGGGCCTGGGTCCCACACTTCCCCACTTCCCCCCTTCAGTGGCAGCAGAAGCGCCCTGCAGTGTTGGGGGAGAATCTGTGGGCCCCTGTCCTGCTCTCCCCCTGCTATGGGGCAGCAGGAGGGGCCATGACAGGATCTCCACAGCTCCCTCCTTGCACTCAGGGCAGGGGCAGAAGGGGATGGAGGTCAGTGAGCTGTGACACCCTGGGCAATGGGGCTCCTGCTCTCACACTCTCCCTTCAGCCTCCCCTCCCCACATCCCCCTTCCCTCAAAGTGTCCCCCAGTCACAGGGCCGTCCCTGGGGTGGAAACAGCCGGGTGACTGCTGCGGGGCCAGCTGGCCCAGGGGCGGTGCGGGAACATGGAGCCCAGCCTCTGCCCCGCCCCGCACCCCTGCAGCTTTGGGAGGGGCAGGGCCCCCCACAGGCTCATTGACCCTGAGCCCCACCCACCCCTAGGAATTGTGCTGCCCACTCACATCCCTCTCTGCCCCACTCCTTCCCTCAGCCCCATAATGCCCCTGCCCCAAATCCCCTGCATCATCTTCATCCCCCTTCCAGATATCCCGTGATCCCTCCTGTCCTGCTCTCTTCATCCCCCATATCGCCTCCGGCCCCAGAACTCCTCTCCCACCTTCCCTCCAGCCAGGGAGCAGGGGCCAGCCAGCAGGGACTGGATTTTTGAAGCCCCCCCCACCCCCAGCTGGGTACCCTGGTCTGCAGCCCCTAAAGCCCCTTTGTTAATCCTTGGCACTCCACTCCTGGCCATGTCCTGTGTCTGGGCCCTGCTCCTGCCTAAGCCTGCCGCCCAGGCCACACGACCTGCGGTTCATGGCCTGGACCATCCAGCCACATATCTGGCTCCAGCCCTCACCCCAGCCCCAGCCGCAGCTTTGGCCTCACTCCCGTTTGCCCCTCCTGCGGGGTGCAGACCAGTAAAGGTGCAGGCCCCGAACGTTTGTGGAGCACTGCCTTAGAGAGACGTTTGAAAGACTTTGGACTCTATCAGAGTCCCATGTGCCAGATGAGAATCCTTCGGTATAAACGTGACGTGTTCAGACCTTTGATTGGTTATGGTGAATCTCCTCCATCAGGCTGCTGTGGAGCAGCTGTTTGGCTACTGGTAGCCGCTGGCACACACTGTTCAGAGATCTGGCAGAGAGGCAAAGCACAGGGGCTGGACTTCGGTCAGGTCTTCTGGGAAAACCACAGTGATCTGCAGGGGGCTGCAATCCTACAACCCCGGTGTGGAGGGAGAGGGACGTGGGTCCCTGGACAGAGAGAAGTGATGGCTCGAGACTGGGGGGGACATTCCTTGAGCAGACCACGGAGGGGTTGGAGGTGCAGTTACCCCAAGTCTGTGACTTCCGTACTCATGTACGTGGCTAGGCCCTGGTCTACTGTCCTGTCAGTGAAGTTTGACATAAGGTTGCTGACCTTGACCTTCCCCAGCCTGTATCTCCACAGCCAGAGCATTAAGTTTGAATTAAATAGAGCTGTAATTCGACCTGGTAACACCACCCCTGTAAGTGGTGTATCACTGAGGTTGAAATCTACAATTCAAATTTAGCTCCATGTACCCACAAAATAGCTTTAATTGTGCTTCTCCTGTTTCCCAATCTGCTGCAACATAGCTTCTCCCCTGCCTGCAGCCCTGGGAAGTTTTCACTTAATTCCACTCTCTGCAGACAGCACAGTGCCTCTCTGTAGTGCCTGCAGCAGAGAAACAGCAAGGAAACTTTTCCTGCCTTTTTTTTTTTAAGAGACGAGGAGACGGCGAGTGAACAGAGGACGACTGCTTCCCCACAAGCCACTATGCCTGTACTCAGAGTGCCATGCATTTCAGGAAGTCATGTGACCAGGGGGATGTGAGACCCCAAACAAGCCATTTGCTGTGATCACTCGCCTTCACCTTCTGTAATTGAACAGCCTAAAATCGAATTACAATCCCACCCCCAGTGTAGACAAGCCCTAGGGCACTACATGGGTACATGGTGCTCATTTCTAACACAGGTTGTGTCTTCCTGAGAGTCTTACCGGAGAATTTATGTCACCCTCAGCCCCTCGCTGATTTGATTTCCATTTGTCATTGCACATTTCACAGCACAGTTCAGAGTGACAGGACCTGACCGTCCAATCCCGGCCTCTGTCGGTGGGGAGGCCGTCCTGCCCTGCCGCCTCTCCCCCAGGATGAGCGCTGAGAAGATGGAAGTGAGATGGTTCCGCTCCAAGTTCTCTACCGTCGTGCACGTGTACCGTGATGGGCAGGATCAGGATGGAGACCAGATACCAGAATATCTAGGAAGAACTGAGTTCTTAAAAGACAACATTGCCATTGGGAAAATTTCCCTGAGAATACACAATATCCGGCCCTCAGACGATGGACAGTACACGTGTTTTTTTCAGTCGGGTGACGTTTATGAAGAAGCTTTATTGGAACTGCAGGTGGCAGGTCAGTAACTTTGTCTGACATTTGAATGGGTTAATAAGTGGACTCAGAGAGTTCCTGGTGAGATGGACAATTTTTCTCATTGGGGTGGGTCTGTAGCGCTGCTCTGGATAAGGTTCATGCATGTGTGCTGTTTAACAACCTGTTTTTTCAAGGTCTCTGATATCCAGGCACACACTCAAATTGTTCTGAAAATTGTCTGACTCATTGGAGTCAGGGGTCAATTTAGTGGCCCATTTTGAGGTCATTAGAACAAAGGGATTAATGAAAGGCTCAAACAGTCAAGTGATATTAACATGTGCTTAATACAACTATTGATGTGCACACCTGGGACAGACCAATGGCTGATCCACCCACACTGATATCTGGCCCCCACAGGGTAACGGTGGTTGATGATACACAGGGCGCTGTAGCCCAGAGCCTGGTCTAAGAGTGGGGGCACTGAGGAATACCTGAGCTCCCGGGACAGGGAGAGGCTGAGGCCAGGCCCCTGAAGTTGCTTTCAGAGAGAACAGGAAGAGGACAGAGGTGCAGATAGTTTTATAATCAGTCATGACTTGAGGTTCAGATCAAGGTTTGCTGAGTACTCGGTCTGCACTGAAACCCTGTGCCTGCTCCACGCAATCCACCGCGACTTGTAAAATGTTACCATCCCATCCCCCTACTGGGACGTTGCCTTCACCTGTCTCTGAAAGTTGCTGATATCTGGGAACATTAGGAAAGGCTGGATTTTTCAAGGTCTGTATCTTGGGAACCATTTGCTCAGATACCAAAGGGGAGCTGTGTTAGTCTAGGTCAGCAAACAAACAAGGAGTCCTGGGGCACTTTTAAAGACTAACAAATGTATTTATCGCATGAGCTTACGTGGGAGAAAATCCCACTTCATCGGTCCTCAAAGCGTCTCACAAAGTGGGATATTCTCCCACGAAAACTCATGTGATAAATACATTTTTTAGTCTTTAAAAGTACCACAGGACTCCTCGTTTGTTTGCTGACCTAGACTAACACGGCTCCCCCTCTGGAACTTATCCCATTGAACTAATCGATCACGCCCATGGACTTGCATTCAATTATTAGTTTAACAGGAAATTCTTTTTGTTAATAACATGTAAACTTCTGTCTCGTTATTGGGCTCTATAGGGTCGTCACAAGTTCATTTATTTCTTCTGTAGCTTTGGGCTCTTCTCCGGCCATCTCTGTGGAAGGACATCAGGACGGAGGGATCCGAGTTGCGTGTCGATCCTCTAGATGGTACCCAGAGCCCAAGATGCTGTGGAGAGATCTCCAGGGGGAGGTCTTACCGTCAGCCTCTGAAAAAATATCCCCAGAGGCCGATGGCCTGTTTCAGACAGAGAGCAGCATTGTTATAAGAGCAGAGTCCAACCAGAAAATGACCTGCTGTGTCAGGACCCCCCGACTCAACCAGGACAGAGAGTCAGAGATTTCCATAGCAGGTCAGTGCCCACCCAAGCTGCACAGGGATAGACTGAGATGGTGCAGACATGGGTGGAGAGTATTTAAAATTGAATCTTCTCATTATTGGCCTGAACCTTTGAGATGCCACAGAGGTGGCTTTTGGGGTGGGCAAAGCAGGCACATGCTTAGGGCCCTGAGCAGTAAGGGCCCCATCACCTGCATTGGCTGCCCCCAAAGCTGCATCTGCCTCGGTTGACAGCTGAGGAAGGAGCGTGGCTGGGAGTGGGGAGCTGGGGTTGCGGGGGTGGGAGGCAGGGCCACGGGGGGTGGGCGTGGAGGGGCCACATGGGGAGCGGCTGATGGCCAGGAGCTGGGGCTGCAGAGGGGGACTGTGGGGGCCTATAAGGGGCCCTGCAATGGGCTTTTGCCTAAGACCCCCCAATTGTCTAAGGCTGCCTCTGGTGCCATGACTGGTGCTTGGAAAATCTTGACGGCCTCAATTCTCTCATGCCAGCAGGAGATGAGGGTATTAGGACCCTGCAGGCTGGGATGCCATTGGCCAGATTTTAAGAGCAGTTCAGTATCCATCCATCATCTCTTCTCACTGGGGGTGGGAGAGAATTCTCCTTTCCCTGCAGTGCAGTGAGGAGGAGGCTGGAATTGCGAGCTGTCAGTTTAAGAATAGGGGTTGGGGTTTCTAGGTCCTGTTCTCTGGCTAGAAGAGGGGTCTGCAGTGTGTGAGCAGAGTCAGGGTTTGTCTACAGTAGCAGTTAGTTCAGGGCAAGCTGGGGGGTAAATCTGCCTCATTCTAGCCTGCTGTGCATGGTCTATATGGAGCCTGCTACGTGCGCTAACAAGTCCATAATGCACTTTGCTCTACTTGCTTTGGAACAGGAACAGCTCAAAGTGCACCAGGAAATTTTAGTGCACAGCAGCAGGGTGCACACAGCTAGTTAGTGCACAGCAGGGTAGTGTGAGGTAGGTTTACACTCCAGAGGAACCAATGTAAAGCAAGATGGGGTGAGTTGCGCCAGCTGCCTTAGGGAGCAGCCCGGCCCTCTGCTGTGAGGTTCTGTGTGCTAAGATTTTGTGATCTAAGAAATAAAGTGGGGTTGCACTGCACCCTTCTAACAAGAGTATATATATATTTATATTTATTTTACTGATTTCACTGTGTGTGCTGGGAGGCAGGGGTTTCTCCTTAGTTCTTGGGGTGAGTTGCTGGGTGCTGAACATTTATGAAATCTGGAGACAAAAGTCATTTTTCCCAAATAACAGAAGAGAGCCCTCGATATGAACTGAGCCCTGCTCCTTAGAGTACAGCTGAAAATAACAGCAATAAAAGTTCAGGTCCAAAATACGCAGAAACAAAATCTTATCTAAGAGCATCTTAATTTTTAAGGGAAAAAAAGTCTTAGTTTTAGGTATTATCTACTAAACCATCTGGTTAATACAGAATATTTCATCTCCATAATAAAAATGTTGTGGCTGCCAAAAGCTGCGGTCTCAAAGGGTGCGTCTACACTAGTAAATTAAGTCGACTTAATAAGACCTAGTTTTAAGTTGACTTACTGATTAAGTCGACTTTATTAAGTCGACTTAAGCCAGTGTAGACGTGGCTCAGCCTTAAGTCAACTTTAAGGGTCCCCAGGGCTCCCCCACCGACCTTCCTACTCCCTAAGGCAGAGAATCAGAATGCGGCCCACCTTGCTCTAGGCTGGTTCTTTGCAGACTGACTACGGAGGACCCAGATACACACGCCCTACAGAGCCCCTTAGCCTGCAAGCAGGACCAGGAATCCCTTTAGGATTTAAAGTGACAGCTTGTAATTATTACACAGTTTCAATACAGCACACTGATCACTTAGCGAAGGACTCTCTAGTCAGCCATTCCTCCAGGGCCTAGGGAAAGGCAGCTTTAGTCTATAGTGGGCCCTACGTGAAGGCCCACTGCGGGGCTCCCTATAGACTCCATGTCAGGGGCCCTCCAGCTCCCCCCACGGCCCTGGCTCCTGAACCCTGGCTTCACCAACCCCAAAAGCCACCTCTGGGAACAGGAATCGGGAGGAATTTTTACTCTGAATTTCCAGGCCCAGGTTTTGTTTTCATTAAAATCGTTCATTAGTCTCTCAATCAGACTTTCTGGTGTAGCTGAGTTCCACCGAGATCAGGGAGTCGGGGTGTCAGGAACTGGTCACAGCTCAGATCCAAGGGACAGTCTGCACCAGCTGCAGCCCAGGGAAGTGGGAACCCTGGCTCCTTTGACCTACGCCAGGGAGATTGAAGATAGCTGTAGCATAGCAGAGCTCCCCCCCACCCTCTCCCGTTAATTAACCCCAGTCAGTCTGTCACTGGCTAAATAATAAAGCACGAAGGAGCCACGTCTCACTCTGTGTTTGCCTGTGAGAGTCTTTTCACTGCCTGTCACCATTGCCCAGTGTCCTGCCTCCATTCTGCCGTGTTTGGTTCCCACTAGTCAGTGACACTTTCTCTTGCAGAGCTGTTTTTCCCGAGGTTCAATCCCTGGATGGTGGCTCTGTGGGTGATCCTGTCTCTCCTGGCTCTTCTCATGGCCCTGGCCGGGTACGGCTTCTGGAGGCAGCACAGAGCGAAAGGTAAAGAAGGGGAGTGGGGTGGGTGAGGACTTCATGAGAGAGAGAGACACAGAGACGAGAAATTTAAAAACAAAGCCAAAAGCAGAGAGACGGGGATTAAGGGGCTTTGATTCAATGTC
>VOCT01080160.1:0-10823 GCA_007922175.1 Pelusios castaneus
AAATCTGTTAGTCTTTAAAAGTGCCACAGGACTCTGTTGTCTTTCTACAATAGACTAACACAGCTACCCCTTTGGAATTTAACTTTATTTTAGTTTGCCAAAGGTAATGTTTTGAATATTGGTTATGAACCAAAGCATGTTTGGGAAATGGTTCTTTATTACAAAACTCTTATCCTTATTTATAAGTCTAATTTTTCATCTTCAGTACCAAATGTTGCTTTTGGAAGTGTAAATGATATCAGGTAAACCAGTCTACCATTAATAAATTAAGTTAAAAACAAATGTTGCAGCAGACAAACCAATCATAGCTGAGGTTATCCATGACAACTATAGTTATACCTTTATCAGAATATCCGGTGCATTCTCAGTGAAGTTAGCATTTTGGGACATTTTATTCAATGCATTCAGTGCACTTATTGCAGCTGTTTCATTGTAGCAGGGAAGTAGAAGAATGACAAGAAAATAGGACATAATTAGTTATATTCTCAATTTTTTTGTGCTCTGGTCATATTCAATATTCTTTTTCCCTGTTGACATTTGCAGAGAAGTATCATTTTTTGCTAATGGCTGAATCATTTTGTGTTAAAAGCGACAGTTATGTTTTGTGAAGGAGACACTGTGCAAAATGCTAACTAATGCATATCTAATTCAACATTCTAATATAAGTTTGCTGACTGATTGCACTTCAAGTATTTAAAGGGACAGATATTCCTACCTGTGCTATTAATAAACTTCAATTTTAAACTCCAATCAATGTGGGAGGTCAGACCTTAAAATCTGTTCATTAATTTCTTGTAAATTCTGCTTGGTACTTTACTATTCCAGGGGGGTAGGTGTTCTCAGCAGAGCTGACAGGATGCTGTGTTTTCTGTCTCTTTGAAGACAGAGGACTTGATATTTCTGAGGGTGTCCAGAGACGAGGCTGTTTTCTGTGGAGGAGCACTTTTACAGGGGGGAGGGGAGTGGGTTGTAGTCTGAGGGCACCAACAGTTACCTGGAAGACAAGGCAAGGCCTGGCGGAGTCCTGAGGAGTTTGCTGGGCTGACTGGAGTGTCAGAGCTGACACATAGTTTAGCAACACCAAATCTCT
Source organism: Pelusios castaneus (assembly GCA_007922175.1). Lineage (NCBI taxonomy): Eukaryota > Metazoa > Chordata > Testudines > Pelomedusidae > Pelusios > Pelusios castaneus. The sequence continues at coordinate 1,091 of VOCT01080160.1, forward strand.
CTCACTGAGGCAGAAGGGTAGAAAGATGACCTACAGTCCAGGGCGATCTGAGAGAGTATCAAAAAGAGATGGCACAAACCACTGATTTAACCTGGCTACTATCTAGCATCTTGCAGTCGTCAGAACCCAGAGCTAGAGCTTCAATGGAAGCAACAACAGACAGCATGGCGTGAGTTGCACCGAACGTACTTTGCGTGTGAGGCATGAGAACCATGCATTTTCCAACCCTACCCCTGGTTCACAGATTGCAAGGCCAAAAGGGACTCCAGGCGCCATTTAGTCTGTCCTCCAGCACACAAAGCCATAGAACTGCCCTGTAGTAATCCTTGTTAAAAACTAGAGCAGCCTTCTGGAAAATATGCAGTCTTGACTCGAAATCCACTAGGGATGGAATGCAGCACAGCTCTTGGCAAATTGCTGTAATGGCTAATTACTCTCACTCTTAAAAATCTGCAGCTTATTCCCAGTCTGAAAAAGTCTAGTTTCAACTTCCAGCCTTTGGACCTTCTTATGCCTTTGTCTGCTAGACCAAAGAGCCCCTTATTTGCCTCGGTAAGATGAAGCATGACTCTACTCTGTCGCTATTGAACTATGCACCCTGTGGCATATGTTAGACTAGAAATGGATTTCGGGGCTGCCAGCTCTTGCAATTTTACCACAAGTCTTCTGATGTTCAGTGTTTTTCTTCAAATCCCAGCTCCTGGAATCATGTGACAAAGGGGGATGGTCCACTTTTAAAAATGCACATCTGCTGCAGAGAAAAGCTTGACAGGCCTGATAGTTTGAAACCCAGAAGCCATAAAAGGAACCTCAGATGTCTTGGTTTTTAAATATCTTGTGATTTTAAGCCAATCTCTTGGTTTTGTGGGCACCTCGCTTGTGCTTTTCGAATGCCTGGGGTGTATTACTTGTTAGCTCTGTGTTCTTGAGGAACAGCTTCTCTGACTCACCTGAACACCTCCCCTCCCCCCACCCTGGCCTCTGGTTGAACCGGAAAGCAAAAGCAATGAAAAGGCAGTGGGAGACACACTTATATCCTTCAAACAAGGGTGATGGAATCAGGGCACCTCCCCTAGCCTCATTTACATTGAAAATTCCAAAGGGGTAGCCATGTTAGTCTATTGTAGAAAGACAAGAGTCCTGTGGCACTTTTAAAGACTAACAGATTTATTTATCGCATGAGCTTTTGTGGGAGAAAATCCCACTTCATCAGACGCTTTGAAGATGGGAAAGTTACAGAATGGGAGGAAATACACTCCCCTGCATTTAATTTCCTCCCATTCTGTAACTTTCCCATCTTCAAAGCGTCTGATGAAGTGGGATTTTCTCCCATGAAAGCTCATGCGATAAATAAATCTGTGAGTCTTTAAAAGTGCCACAGGACTCTGTTGTCTTACATTGAAAATGTGAGCCATTAATACACTGAACAGACAGTGGAAAACTTCATTTGCATCAAGGATGGAACCAGAATTAGCATGCCAAATGGAGAACTAAGCTCCAAGGCAGGAACTGCATTGAACTCTGGGATTGGAGAAGCAGGGAAGCACTGCATGATAGGGGATCTCTGCTCCTGATGCTTATGAACTCACACCAGCACACACCCAGCTCAGCAGTTATCAGATGAATTCTAAGTCATAGATACTGTGAGATATCAAGGCCAGTGGGCAGTCAGAGTAGAAGACGGGAGATATATAAGCTCCGGAATGCTAAAGGCTTTGTATCCTAGGTTATGTCTACATGTGTAAAGTTAAGTTGACTTAACAGAGTGGCTACACTTTAAGTTTACCTGGTTAAGTCAACTTAACAGTAGACATAACCGTCCACACTGGCTTTAAGTTGATTTAATAAGGTCAACTTAGCGCTATTCCCCATCCACACTGGCTTTAAGTCGACTTAAGACATCAAGTTGGGTGTGTCTACAATTATAAATTAAGTTGATTTAAGCAGGCTTAAATCGACTTAATTTAATCCACGTCTACACTGGGCTTTCCTTAATTCGACTTAAGCTGCTCCTTAAATCGAATTAAGGAAAAACTAGTTCAAATTAATAACACCTCGTTATAATTCGAACTAGTGTCTAAGTCGACTTTAATAAGACGACTTAGCCAGTGTAGATGCCCTAAGTCGACTTGGTCAATTTAGGGCAGGGGGGACAAGGGAGCACCACATGGCTCCCTGGCAGAAGGGAGCCACTGTGGCTCCCTTGTCCTGGGAGCCCCTGCTCCCTGCTCCCTTCTCCCCAGACCCGTGGCTTCTCTGCCAGGGGAGCCACAGTCCTGGGGAGAAGGGCTCCCCAGCCAGGGCTCCAGCGGGAGGGGATCCCCCACTGGAACCCTGGCTGGAGAGCCCGGGAGGCAGGTGGCTGGTCCCTGCAGAGCCAGCCATGCGCCAGCTGACTCTGCCGGGACCCAGAAGCCACTCGCCGCTTCTCAGTCCCTGCAGAGCCAGCCGCACCCCCCTTTTAATCCTTCTCCAGTCCTGTTGTGGTTTGGAGGTTCTAAGGGCAGTGCGGGGTTACACCCTGTCACAAAGCCCAAAGATAAGGGACGAGCTAGTGCAATGGAGGGGAAACAAGGCAAAGGGGCACTAGAGGTCTAGCTGACTGAAGTGTCAACTCTCAAGGAGCAGAAATGTGAAGCAGAATTTGACCTGATAGCAAATGCCAAGTTTTGCCAAAAGCCTTTATTAAGAAAACAGTTTTGCCTTATTGCTGTTTGCAGTTTCCTGCTGTGGAATGGTGCCCCTCCTCTGCCTTCTCCTTCATTTGCCCTCTCTCTTCACATACTTTGACTTAAATAGACTCATGTGCACTCTTCTCTTGGGTTATACAATCCTTGCCTATGTCTACACTTGCAAGTTAGGTCGACTTAAGGAGGCTTAAATTGACCTAACTTAGTCCCTGTTCACACCAGGCTTTCATTAAGTTGACTTAATAAATTCCTTAAGTCGACTTAATGAAAGCTTAGGTCAACTTAATAAGAACCGCCGGTTAGGTCAACCTAACCCTTATGCCGACTCCTTAGGTCAACCCAAGCACAGTGTGGACGCTTAAGTCCACTTTATTAGGTTGATCTAAGGATAGTTAGGTCGACTTATTAAGTCCCTGTTCAGGGAAACCACTTTGTTAAGTCGACCTAATAAGGTCAACTTTAGGTTGACTTAAAGTCGACCTTATTAGGTCAACTTAACAAAGTCAACCTAACTTTTATAGTGTAGACGTAGCCCTTTAGTCCAAACAGAATCTCTGATTTCTTCTCTTCTTTGTCCCTATTTGTCTGCGACATGTAAATTTTTTTTATTGCCTTTGAAGAAGACAAATAAAAAGTTAATTGCAAAAAAATCTTATCTAAAAAGCTGTCATGGTTTTTTATTGCTGGAGTGGTTTAAGAGGCAAAGGAAGGTGAGACACTGAAAGAAAGAGTTGGGATGAATATGAAATAATGAAACAGAGATTGTTAATTAAAGTAAGAATGAAAGAGAAAAAAGAATGTTTTTCCCTTTAACAATCTCAGGAAATAAGAAATGTTCCCAGAAAGCAATAAGATCATTACTAAGGGGATGTTGCTATCTCCAAGTGTAAGCGGATAAAAAGGAAAGGGAAGAGGCTTAGCAGAACAATAAAACATGCTAGAGCACTGAAGGAACAAAAGGTCAGTGAAGGAGACAGGAGTCCGTCCAAGAGATATCATGGGTGGGTTAGTAACAGAAGTCGACCTTGCTTTTAAAAATGAAATTTTCCCCCGGTGTTCTCAGGGGAAGACAAAGGACAGATGGCAGCATACACACTGATCCCCCAGGGAAGGATGGGAAAATGCTGATGGAAATCATAATTATGCCAGGGCAGGTGAGGAAGAAATTAGCACATCTGAAGAGTGACACAACTGGAGGAGGAGATGGGCTGCCATTCAGCAAGTGGGAGTAGCTGGCAAAGAAAGAGAAATGATTTTAGTTATCAGCTTACTGGAAACAATGGGAGGTAGCAATGATCATAAACCTCATGTGACATGGGCCAGATTCTGATCTCAGTTTACACAGAAGTGAATGTGGATTATTATTTATTTCTATCACATTAACACCTAGGAGCCCCAGACGTGGACCTGGATCCCATTGTGCTGGGCGCTGTGCAAACACAGAACACTCAATAACAGTTAAAGGGATTACTGTAGATTACATCGGTGTGATGGAGCTGTGAAGGGTGAGAAAAGCCTTTTTAATGTTTTCACAATGTACTATACAAAGGTATTTTTTTTACCTTGGAAATAGCAGGTGTGCCATGTTCATTAACATCAGATTCCAAAGGGGTAGCCGTGTTAGTCTAGTTCAACAAAACAAACAAGGAGTCCTGTGGCACTTTTAAAGACTAACAAATTTATTTATCACATGAGCTATCATGGGAGAAAATCCCACTTCATCAGATGCTTCTTCAAAGTCTTTAAAAGTGCCACAGAACTCCGTGGGTGTATCTACACTAGAAATTTATGTTGATTTAAGGACCCTTAAGTCAACCTAAATTACTCCATGTCCACACTGGACTTTCATTAAGTCGACTTAAGTAATTCCTTGTACAATCATAGAACAATAGGGATGGAAGGGACCTCACGAGGTCATCTAGTCCAACCCCCTGCTAAAAAGCAGGACCACTCCCACTAAATCACCCCAGCAAGGGTTTTGGCCAACCGGGCCCCAAAAATCTCCAAAGATGGAGATTCTACCACCTTCCTAGGTAGCCTATTCCAATGCTTCACCACCCTCCTAGTGAGAAAGTTTTTCCTAATATCCAACCTTGACCTCCCCAGCTGTAATTTGAAACCACTGCACCTTGTTCTGTCCTCTGTCACCATCGAGAACAGCCTAGCTCCCTCCTTGGAGCACCCTTTCAAGTAGTTGAAGGTTGCTATCAAATCTCCCCTCAGTCTTCTCTTCTGTAGACTAAACAAACCTAGTTTCTTCAGTCTCTCCTCATAATTCATGTGCCCCAGCCCCCTAATAATTTTTGTTGCACTCTGCTGGACTCTTTATAATTTGTCCACATCTTTTCTGTAGTGGGGAGCCCAAAACTGGACACAGTATTCCAGATGCGGCCTGACCAGTGTCGAATAGAGGGGAATTATCACATCCCTCAATCTGCTGGCAATACTCCTACTGATGCAGCCTAATATGCCATTGGCCTTTTTGGCAACAAGAGCACACTGTTGGCTCATATTCATCTTCCCGTCCACCATAACTCCCAGGTCCTTTTCTACAGCGCTGCTTCTTAGCCGATCGGTCCCCGGCCTGTAGCAGTGCATGGGATTTTTCCGTCCTCAGTGCAGGACTTTGCACTTGTCTTTGTTGAACCTCATGAGGTTTCTTTTGGCCCAGTGTTCCAGTTTGTCTAAGTCTCCCTGGATCATGTCCCTGCCCTCCAGAGTATCTACCATTCCCCCCAGCTTAGTGTCATCCATGAACTTACTAAGCATGCAGTCTGTTCCATCATCAAGATCATTAATGTAGATGTTGAATAGAACCGGCCCCAGGACCAACCTCTGGGGCACTCCACTCATTACTGGTTCCCAACTAAACATCGAGGCATTGATTCCTACCTGCTGAGCCCATCGATCTAGCTAGTTTTCTATCCACCTTACGGTCCACTCGTCCAACCCATACTTCCTTAACTTGCCGACGAGAATGCTGTGGGAAACTGTATCAAAAGCCTTGCTAAAGTCGAGGTATACCACGCCAACGGCTCTTCTTGCATCCACAAATCTAGTCATCTCATCATAGAAGGAAATCAGGTTCGATTTGCCCTTGGTGAATCCATGTTGACTGTTCCTGATCATTCTATTTTCGTTCAAGTGTTTCAGGATGGATTCTTTGAGGACCTGCTCCATGATTTTCCCAGGGATTGAGGTGAGACTGACCGGTCTGTAGTTCCCCAGATCCTCCTTTTTCCCTTTCTTGAAGATAGGTACTATATTTGCCTTTTTCCAATCCTCCGGGACCTCCCCCGTTCGCCACGAGTTCTCAAAGATAATGGCCAGTGGCTCTGCAATCACTTCGGCCAACTCCCAGAGCACCCTTGGATGCAGTTCATCTGGCCCCATGGACTTGTGCACATCCAACTTCTTTAAGTAGTCCCTAACCTGACTTTCCATCACCGAGGGCCGCTCTTCTCTCCATTCCACGTTACCCCGTGTCGTAACTTGGGAACTGGCCCTCCCTCTGAAGCATTGAGTACTTCAGCCTTTTCCACATCATCCACCACGAGGAAGCCTGCCCCATTCAGTAAGGGACCTACACCACCCCTGATCCTATTCTTGTTGCTGACATATTTATAGAACCCCTTTCTGTTATCCTTCACATACCTTACTAGCTGAAACTCCAATTGTCCTTTGGCCTTTCTGATTTTATCTCTGCAGTCCCGAGCAATATCTTAATATGCCTCCCTTCTCATCTGTCCAAGCTTCCACTTCTTGTAAGCTTCCCATTTATGTTTCAGCTCATCGCAGAGTTCCCTGCTAAGCCACGCTGGGCGCCGTCCACATTTCCTGTTCTTTCTGCACATTGGAATGTTATCTTCCTGTGCCTTTAACAGGGTTTCTTTAAAATACAGCCAGCTGTCTTGGACACTTTCCCCCTTCAGATCAGCCTCCCGAGGGATCCTGCCCATCAGCTCCCAAAGGGAGCCAAAATCTGCTTTTCTGAAATCCAGGGTGTGTGTTCTGCTTCTTTTCTTCCTTCTATTGGTCAGGATCCTGAACTCTACCATCTCATGGTCACTGCTGCCCAGGTTGCCATTCACTTCTACTTCCCCAATCAATTCTTCTCTGTTTGTGAGCAACAGGTCTAGAGGTGCAAGGCCCCTAGTTGGTTCTTCCAGCATTTGTACTAGGAAGTTGTCCTCAATATTCTCCAAAAACTTCCTGGATTGCCTGTGCACTGCTGTATTACCTTCCAAGCAGATGTCAGGATAATTGAAGTCACCCATAAGAACCAGGGCCTGCAATCTGTAAACTTCTGTTAGTTGTCCATAGAACGCCTCATCCACCTCCTCCTTCTGGTCTGGTGGACTGTAGCAGACACCCACCATGAAATCCCCCTTGTTGCATTCTCCCCTAAACTTAACCCACAGACTTTCAACTGGCTTGTTTCCACTTTCGGAGTGAAGCACCGAGCAGTCATACAGCTCTTGTACATATAGTGCTACTCCTCCACCCCTTCTTCCCTGCCTGTCCTTCCTGAATAATTTATATCCATCCATGGCAATGCTCCAGTCATGCAAGTTATCCTACCATGTTTCTATTATTCCAATTATATGATAGTTCCTTGTCTGTGCCAGTACTACCAATTCTTTCTGCTTGTTTCCCAGGCTCCTCGCATTTGTGTACAGACACTTAAAATACCGGGCCAATGCCCTACTTTGCCCTGTCGATTCTCACTCCTGTCGCATCTTCCTCCTTTCAATTTCTCCCGGTGTCCTCCTTCCCCACTCGCCTGAGCTATTATAACTTTATTAGGAAATAAAAAACTATTATTTGATTTCCGCACCCAGTTCCAACCACCCTCTCTTTTATTCCTGGTGTTACAGCCCGAGCACCTCCCAAGTTCCATCCCTTCCCCCAGGTCTCCCTCAGTTTCACTTAACTGGGGGCGCTCATCACCTTCCCCCTTCAAACCTAGTTTAAACCCATCCTCACTAGGTTAGCCAATCTCCTTCCAAATACATTCTTCCCCTTCCTCAATAGGTGGAGTCCATCTCTGCCTAGCAGTACTTCTTCCTGAAACAGCACCCCATGGTCGAGGAAGACAAAGCCCTCCTGGTAACACCATCTTCACAGCCAGGCATTCACCTCCAGGATGCATCTGTCTCTGCTCCATAAAAGCAAGAGAGGCTAGACGTGGATATGCCATGAGCTGAGGAAGGAAATGCGTGTTGACAGGAGCACCGGCATCTGAAAGGACCCCAACAGCCTTTCCACGAGCGGCTAAGAGGACGGGAAGAGTCGTGGTGGGGACCCAACCCTCATCATAGAAAAGAGGATTGCATATATTCACGTGCCCACCTCCCTGCTCTTCCACGAGGGCGCCGTTACAAAACAACGTAGTTCGAACTGCTTTCAATTGGTACCGGGAAGCGGACCGAAGAAGAGGTTATCTGCTGCCGATGCCTCTCTAACCCAGGACGAAGTGCACAAGAATACGTATGCAATTCCATCGAGAATGATTTGCGGAGACGAAAGGCTGACTCCGCTGCGAGAATGAGCAGAACAGAAAGTGGAAAGGGGACTTTAGCTTCAAGGTTACCTTGCGGAAAGGTCACCAGGACATTGTGTAATGAGGAAATCTTATCCTGGGGGATAAAGGAGAAACAGGAACCCTTGAAAGAGGGACACTCCAATTGAGGAAAAAGCAAGGAAGCTGTCTCAGACGAAACAAAGAGACACCCAGATTTGAACTGGGGGATTTCTTGATCTGCAGTCAAATGCTCTCCCACTGAGCTATGTCCCCAGGTGAAAATAAGCCCCTCAAAGACTCTTTTCATTCACTCCCCAAACGTTATTTACCCCCCCAAACAACCCTTCCCGCCACACAAAAACGGTCTCTACAATAGGCAAAGTGCTGGCCAAGGAGAGACCCGAGTTTTTGCCGAATGGATAGCTAAATGTTAAAAGTAGCACGGCTCCAAAACTAAAGAAGAGTGGTGGAAAGAATAGAGAGAGAAATCTCTGGGGCTGAAGGTCTCTTCGTGAATGCAGAGGTGGAAGCTCTGCCAAGCTGGAATGGAGGTGATGGCACCACTCGGAGAATTCAAGTGGAGAAGGCATGAAAAGCCTCACCCGGGCATCGTCTCCAAGACATGTCTGGGACGAAGCCTCCATAAAGGCAAGAGAGGCTGGACGTGGCTATGACGTGAGGCCAGGAAGAAAATGCGTCTTGACAGGAACACCGGCATCTGAAAGGACCCCAACAGCCTTTCCATGAGCAGCTAAGAGGACGGGAAGAGTCGTGGTGGGGACCCAACCCTCGTCATAGAAAACAGGATTGCATATCTTCACGTCCCCACCTCCTTGCTCTTCCACGAGGGCGCCGTTTTGAAACTACGTAGTTCAAAACGCTTTCAATTGGTACTGGGAAGCCGACCGAAGAAGAGGTTATCTGCTGCCGATGGCTCTCTGACCCAGGACGAAGTGCACAAGGATGCGTATGCAATTCCATCCAGAATGATTTGGGGAGACGAAAGGCTGACTCCGCTGCGAGACTGAGCAGAACAGAAGGCATGGAGAGGACTTTAGCGGGAAGGTTACCTTGCGGAAAGGTCAACAGGACATTCTGTAATGAGGAAACCTTATCCTGGGGGATAAAAGGGAAGAAAGAAACCCATGCCGGAACCTTTGAAAGATGGAGATGCCAACTGAGGAAGAAGCAAGGGAGCTGCGTCAGAAGAAACAAGAGGACACCTAGATTTGAATTGGGGAACCTATTGATCTGCAGTCAAATGCTCTGCCACTGAGCTATGCCCCCAGGTGAAAATAAACCCCTCAAAGGCTCTTTTCATTCACTCCCCAAACGGTATGCCCCCCCCACAACACTTTCCGCCACCCAAAAACGGTCTCTACAATAGGTAGTGTTGGCCAAGGAAGAACCGAGTTTTTGCCGAATGGATAGCTAAATGTTAAAAGTAGCATGGCTCCTAAACTAAGGAAGAGTGGTGGAAAGAATGGAGAGAGAAATCTCTGGGGCTGAAGGTCTCTTC
>VOCT01080165.1:0-10301 GCA_007922175.1 Pelusios castaneus
GTGTGTGTGTGTGTGTGTGTGTGTGTGTGTGTGTGTGTGTGTGTGTGCGCGTGTGTGTGTCCCTGCTGCCCCCTACTGGAGAGGATGTACCTGCTGTTTGGGTGTGGGTGTGTTTTGATGCCACTCCAGCAGTCTGAAAAGTCCCCCATGAGTGATGCAGTTACACGGCCTCATAAAGGGGCACCACAGATTTCTCCCCTCCGCTCAGCTGCCGGCTCGTGGGGAGCAATACCGACAGGTGAACCCTGCCTGTCAACGTGGGTAGCGTCTTCACTGCAGCCTTGTAAGTGTAGATCAGGCCTCAGTTTCTCTGCTATGGACCTGGGCAGCCCCTCGGTGGGATATTTAAGCTCCTTGCTGCGGATATAATTGAACTCAAACTCTGCTTCGGGTAGCCAGCTGGAGCAATCCTGGCCTTTCTCTCCCCACCAGCCCTAATGAACCAGGTCTTATGACTTTTAAATCCTTCGTCAGGGGTCAGGGCCAGGCATGGGGAGGCGAGCTGGTCCTGGTGGGGCCTGTTTTCTGATTTTAATCACACCCTGGTGTAAATCAGGAGTCACTCCGCTTGACTCGTGGGGGTTGATTCCCCTCTTGCTTACCTCAGTGTAAATCAGGAGTCACTCCGCTTGACTCACGGGGGTTTATTTCCCTCTTGCTTACCCTGATGTAAATCAGGAGTCAGTCACTCTGTTGCATCATGGGGCTGATTCCCCTCGCACCCCAGTGTAAATCAAGAGTGTCTGCTTGAGTCCCCTCTCACTTATCCTGGTGTGAATCAGGAGTCACTTCACTTCAGTCACTCTCCCCCGCTGGTGTAAATCAGGAATCACTCCTGTAGAGTCAATGGGGCCAATTCCCATCTCGCTCACCCCAGCGACAATCAGGAGTCACTCCACTGGGTTCACATGAGTAGAAAACCATTGTAAGCAACATCACAGGGTCCCTGGGGTCTTTCCTTGAAGACAATTTAGTATTCCCAGTGACCTCAACATCTGGGGTGAGGAGGTGTGCCTAAGGATTCTGCATAACCCATTTACACCAGCTGAGGATCTGGCCTGGAGTACATTCCCCATTTAAACTGGTTTCTCCCCCAGAGTGTCAAGGGCCCCTTGGGACCCACCCAAAGCAGTTGCTTTGATAGACCCCAAGATTGGGGTTTCCAGGGGAATGTATGTCCCAATCTGTTGTCTTCCTGGGAGGATTTGGGTGTCAAGTCAAAAATTGTTTGGGGATGGGACGCTGAGAGCATTTGCCCAGCTGCTGTCCCCCTTTCCACCCCGGGCTGGTTAATGATTTGCTAATTAAACTCCTTCGTTGTTGGCGGTTTTTGCAATACACCACAGAGACGGTGAGGCCAGAAGACACCTTTCTTCAGAGGTACCACAGTGGCTATCGGGAATGTCTGAGCCAGGCCACGCACTTCCTCCGCTCCAGCCCGGGCATCTGCGTGGGGAAGAAGGCCTACCTGATGGAACGCATCTGCCACTGCATGGAAAAAATCACAGCCCAGCCCCAGGGTGAGCTGCCGAGTGGTGGCCCCTTCTCCAACCCGGCCTACGGCAGGATGGGGACGCTGCAACGGCGGTACTCCCGAGACGCCTTCGCCGCCTGTGTCCTCCACCCTGCTCCGACCTTCCCTGCCGACCACAGACTGCAGAGCTTGGCGGCCACTGGCCAGCCCCAGCCAGAGAACTGCAACAAAGGGGTTCAGAGCAAGCTGAACGGCTCACAGAACTCTGCAGGGCAGTCCCAGGAAATCAACGTCTGGAGACCGTGGCCTTGAAGAGTCAGGGACTCCCTTGTAAATCCATATAATGTATATTAAATTCTCTATATATTGTATATTAGGGGGTTTATTGGGGTGGGACTTTTGGGGGAGGAGTGGGGGGGGTTCTTTTGGGACAGGTGGATTTTTTTTTTTTCGGGGGGGGATTTTTTTTTTCAGGGGGGGTCGTGTATTTACTGCAGTGCTATCAACCTCAAGTCTCATACAATTTCCTTCAAGGTGGGCTTTCCTTTCAAAAAGAAAAATCATTGGTTTGGGGAGTAAAAAGCTGGGGAAAGCAGGTCTTTTGGCTATTCAAAATTCTGGTTTTCTCACCTCCCCGCATGATTTCATTTTTTTAAACCTTTGGGGCTGTTACTGGTAGGTGAAAAATGTGCATTCACATCCCTTTTTGTCCACCTCAGAATGAAATCTTAGTGTCCAATGGCTCCATAGACGTTAAATAATCATCAAGGGGGAATTTTTAGATTGAGAACCAGAGCTGGGAGGTGGGGGTGGGGGAGAGAAGTGGCTTTTTTTCCTCCTTCCTTGTATATATTTCCCACTCCCCCATTCCCCATATGTGTATTTCTGAGAAATAAAAGTTCTAATGTGGAGTTTGATGGGTCTCCGGCTCTGCCTATGGGGTTTGATGTAATAACTGGGGGATGGAGGGAAAGGTGGGTACAGGGGATCTCGCGTACATAGACGGACTGGGATTTCTCCTCCTGGTTGAGGGAGGGCTTTGGGGACAGGGAGGGATTTCTCAAACATTCAGCCTACCTGGGCAAAATCATCTGTAGCAGTGGGAAGCTGAAGGGAGACAAATTCAGCCAGGCAATTTCCAGGCCTGAGAGGCCCATTCTGGCTTGATTGCTAATGTCAGCCCAGAGCTGGGGTTCTCTGGAAGCTTTCCACCCAGAGGCTTCAAAGTGCTTCACAAAAGCAGAGGGGGATCGTTGACCCCTGACACAGATGGGGAAACTGAGGCATGGCAGCATGATGCATGTGTGTGAATGACACTACCTGGTGGACGAACTCAAATTGCAGTCCCATATGCGATCCACACTGCCATCAGGACCCACCAGGCCATTCTTCCTGGCCAAGGAGAACCTCCAATAAGGGAGACAAAGGGGTGAATTTCCAGGCCCATTCTTCCCTTTTCCACATACACATCTGTGTATGCCGGCCTTTCTGCCATCCCTTGTCCCAGTCTTGCATGACACAGGCCGACAATGGGGTGTGTCCACAGCGGCTGCCTTGCGCCTTATTTCACCTTATATCATCATAAATGGTGCAGCCCCTCTCTGTCTTCTTCCCTTGAGGCAATTCCCTAAGGCTGAGCAGATCAGCTAGAAAGTAATCTAATCTTGACTGAGAAATTGTCAGTGATGAAGAATCCTCTGCGAACCTTGGTAAATTGTTTATTTCTCTCATTCCCAGCCTCCCCGTCCCAGGGGTTCCATGTTGGGAAATCACAGAAATGTAGAACTGGAAGGAACCTCAACAGGGCATCTAGTTCAGTCGCCTGCACTGAGGTAGGAGTTGAGTATTTTCTAGCTCATCCTGACAGGTTTTAACCTGCTCTGAAACATATACAATGGGGGATGGCCCTGGGGAACTGGGGGCGGGAGACAGAGCAGCAAAACACGAGAGAGAGAGAAAAATAAGCAATTTTTAAAAAGGAAGAGAAAAATTTAAAAAGAATAACTGGGAATGAAGGAAAGAAAGACAAAAACAAGGGACAATTAGAAAGAAAGAGAAAAATGAAGATGGAAGGAAAGCAAGAGAAAATGGGAAAGAAGAAAGAAAAAGGAAAGGGGAAAGGAAGGAGAAAAATAAGAAAGAGAAAAAAAGGAAAGAGGAAAGGAAACAAGAAAAATAGGATAGCAAGAGAAAAATAAGTAAGAGAAGGAAGGAAAGCAGGAGGAAATTGGAAAGAATAAAGGAAAGAAAGATAAAGGGGAAAGGAAGGAGAAAAATAATAAAGAAAGAGAAAAAGAAGGAAAGAGGAAAGAAAAATAAGAAAGCAAGAGAAAAAAAGAAAGACAAAGAAGGAAAGCAATAGGAAAGGAAAACGGAAAGGAAAGGAAGAGAAAAAGGAAGAAAGGAAAGAGAAAAGAGAAAGAGATGTAAAGAAGACAGACATAAAAACAAGAAAAAGCAGCAAAGAAAGACAGAAGGACAGAAAGAGAAAAATATAGGAAAAGGGGAGGGAAAGGAAGAGAAAAATAAGAAAAAGCAGAAAGAAAGAAAACTAGAGAAAAGAAGGAAGGAAGACTAATAAGAAAAATTGAGAAAGGAAGATAGGAGGAAAGCAGGAGAAAAAAGGAAAAGAAAATAAAAAAGAGGAAAAATAGAGAAAAATAGGGAAAATTAAGAAAGAAAGAGAAAAATAAATAAGAGAGAAAGAAAAATAGCAAAAGAAATATGTGGAAAAATGGGGAATGAAACAGAAAGCAAAGACGAAAAGCAGCCTGTGAGATTTAACAGGTGTTTGTTTGCTGCTAATGAATTGTGTTGGAAATGTTTGCTTCCAGTGCACACTGTCAGGCAGGCTAAGATCTTGCAGACAGGCACTGCTGGTTGTCTTTTGCAGCTGACTGTGGCCCCAGAGGTGTGCACTGAAAGTTGTTTCCCCTTTGACTTTACAAAGCCCACGCCAGCTGCCACCTGGGTTCCCTCTGCTTGTGCTAGTCCGGAAACGCCATCCCTGAGAAAAAAAAATTGGGTGTTCCCACTGGACTGGCGACTCTGGTGTCACTGGTGTTAATTGGTTGGAGTTAGGTTCACCCGTGGGGAAAGGTATTTGATGCATCAGAAGCTTCAGTGTACTGGGGTGATGAAGGAAAACCAGCTCCCATCGAATGCAGATTTCCTCTGGCAGCAATTGCGGAAGGGGAAGTTTTAGGTCCCTTGGATCCTTCAGAGCATTTCTCACTCATTGGGGCAGTGAGGAGAAGAATGGGGGCTCCAGGAGACACGTAGCTTTGACTGAAATTACCCATGCCCCCAAATGATAATAATCAAGTGCAATCACTGTAGAAGCAAGCTTAGAGGGAGCACTAGATGACCTCCTGAGGTCCCTTCCAACCCTCATCTATGATTCTTTGAAAAACATCAACCTTGAACCCAGTTTCTTGGTTCACATGGTCATTGGGAGTGGTCCTTTCTTCAGCATGGGACAAAATTTCCTTCAAGGCCCAGGCGAGCTGCTCCAAATATTGACTCCTCAAGAATCAGATGCTAAGGTGCTCTCCAGTTCTCTTAGACTAGAGAAGTGATTTCCTCAGTCTTGATTCTTCATCACGTGGAAGTTCTTGAGTCTTGATGGAAAGGACTTACATCTGTGGGACATTAAACCAGAAAGTGGCCAGTAAAATGGTTTAGAAATATTTGAACTTTGTAGACACATGGTCCATCTTTCTGCAGAAGTCCGCAGGCCAGCTCAGTTTTTCCGTCGGTTTCACCAAAGCTTGTCTTCATGCTCGTCTGCAGTAGACTTGTCTAAAGCATTGTGGCTGTCTAATCTGTCCTGCTCATTGTCGTCGGCAACCTCTACTTCATTTACATACATTATTCCAAACAACAATCTCTTCTTGGTGAGATCTTCTTGAATCTCCTAGATTGTGACCAGCATCTTTGGCCAAACTCCTCACGACTTCACTCGTTTTTTCATTTCATTCTCAAGTCATATTTTCTTATTAAACAAATGAATGTGTTTAAATATAAAGAACATAAGAACGCACCTCCTGGGTCAGACCAAAGATCCACCTAGCCCAGTATCCTGTCTTCCAACAGTCGCTGATGCTGGATGCTTCAGAGGGAGTGAACAATTAACAAGTGATTCATTCCTTGTCATCCAGTGTCCACATCTGGCAGTCAGAAGTTTGGGGACACCTAGCGCATAAGTTGTGTCCCTGCCCCTCTTGGCTAATCACCATCAGTGGACCTGTCCTCCATGAACTTCCCAAATTCTTTTTTGAACACTGTTATCCTTTTGGCCTTCACAGCATCTTCTGGCGAGGAGTTCCACAAGTTGATTGTGTGTGTTCAGTGAAGAAATACTTCCTTCCATTTACTTTTAATGTGCTCAGCCTCTTCATTTTATTGGACGACCCCTGGCTTTTGTGTTATGGGAAATAACACAGCCTTATTCAATTCTCCATGCCATTCATGATTTTCTAGCCCTCTATCATACCATGCCCCCCTCAGCTGTCTCTTTTCCAAGCTGAACAGTCCCAGCCTTTTTAATCTCTCCTCATCCGGAAGCTGTTCCATAAACTTTGTCATTGCTGTTGCCCTTCTCTGTACCTTTTTCAACTCTAATCTATGTTTTGAGCTGAGGCGACCAGAACTGTACACAATATTCAAAGTGTGGACATAGCATGGTGTTATGCTATTTTCTGTCTTATTATCTATCCCTCTCCTCATGGCTCCTAACATTCTGTTAGCTGTTTTGATTGCCCCTGCACACAGAGCAGATATTTTCATAAAACTACCTGCGATGACGCCAGATCTCTCTCCTGAATGGGGAAGAGCTACAGCCATAAAAAAAAGATGTCAGAGAAAGCATCTGCGCAATGAATTAGGGGCTGATTGACAAATAAGCTTCCGCCTTTCTTCACACAACAACAGCCGCCCATACACAAGACACAGTGCAACGGTGCTGAGTGGAAAATGCATGACACACAGAGACAATGCAGTGACTCACAGAACCAGAGCTGCTTTTTTTACTGCATAATAGCAGGACGGAAGAAGGGACGCCAACGCTGCTGATGCGACCCAGCACGTGTTTTTGACCAATACGAAGGGTAAGAATCGGGGGGGTAGTCCATCCCAATTCAGTAGGCTCCCTGGGGGTTGGGGTGGCCAAGAAAGGGGCAGAGGGGTTATGAGAATGGCCATACTGGGTCAGACCAATCATCCATCTAGTCCAGTCTTCTGACAGTGGCCAGTGCCAGGTGCTACAGAGAGAATGAACAGAACCGGTGGTCACCGAGTGATCCCTCCTCTGTCATCCACTCCCAGCTTCTGGCAATGAGAGATTTAGAGCGTGGGCTTAGCATCCCTGACCCTCTTGGCTAAAAGGGCCTGAAGGCCCTATTCTCCAAGAACTTCTCTAATTCTTTTTGAACCCAGTTACCCATCACAACCTGGCAAGGAGTTCCACAGGTTGATTGCGCATTGGGTAAAGAAATTCTTCTTTCTGTTTGCTTTAAACCCATTGCCTATTTAATTGATTTCCCCGGGAAGGGGCAAATAACACTTCATTCATGAGGTTCTCCACACCCGTCATGGTTTTATAGACAGCTATCACATCTCCTTTTTTACAAGTGGGAAAAGCCCTGTCTTTTTAATCTCTCCTCATCTGGATGCTGTTCGTGGATGTTTAGGGGCAAGGTGGGGCTCTGGCCAGCCCATAAGTCTTGGCTGCCTCAGTTGGTAGCTGTGGGCTCTTGATCTGGATGTAAGCCTTGAGACCAAGGACAGTGATGGTGAGATCTGCACCTACTGATGGTGGGTAACCTGCCTTGGAGCCTTTCTCTCAAATTTGAACAAATTCCACCCCCCACTCCCACAACACTGATGGTCTCTCGTCGTCGTTTTCTGTGTCCCTCTACTGACTTTGTAACCCATTTGCTGTTGCTCTGAGAGGGCGAGAACAAAATAATGTCTGGTTTCTTTCTCCAAGAGATCTCACGCTATCCCCCTGGCCCAGCTTCCAGGAATGATGTTCCTGGGGGAAAGGCACAGAGGATGGTAACAATGGCAAAAATGTAGGAGACAGATGTGCACTAAGAACAGGGCTCTGAAACAACCAGGGGAAAACTGGAGCTGAAGAGAGGAGGGGACTGCGCAAATAGCTTCACACCAGTGCATTGGTGGTTCAGTGGTAGAATTCTCGCCTGCCACGCGGGAGACCCGGGTTCGATTCCCGGCCAATGCAGGAGGTAAAACTTTTTCTACAACTCCCCATTTTGCAACTAACAGCTGCTCCTGGGAAGCACATCAAGGCTTTTCTTTCTTTCCCCAGTCCCATGTCCCCTTGACCCCCTCATTCATCCCCCCCATGGTAACACTACCAGAGGATGCCAGCTTTATTCTACAGGTCAGAGATTTCAAGGGGAATCGGGGCCCCAGGTGAAGTGTCTACAGCCAAACCCCGCGGAACGAATTGGAGATGGTGGGACCTAGCCTTTGAGGGCAGAAATTAAATGAGGAAAAAATATATGGCAAGAGCTAAAGCTGGACTGAGGTTCCTAATTCTCTGCCAGATTCTAGTCACTAATCCTTGTGTGGGGCACCTGTTCTTTATCCCGTCCTAACTCTCTCCTTTGTTCAGGCTGTCTGGGGTAGGCACTGAGCCCTAGTGGCTCCCGTGCGAAAGCGTGTACCTTAGAAGCACAGGCCAGAATAAATATGGCCCACCAGAGGTTGCAACAGCTGGAAGGGGACAGAAGGGGAAACAGTCACTAACATCTGTGCATTGGTGGTTCAGTGGTAGAATTCTCGCCTGCCACGCGGGAGGCCCGGGTTCGATTCCCGGCCAATGCAAGAAGCAAAAGTTTTTCTACAACTTCACCATTTTGCAACTAACAGCTGCTCCTCGGAAGCACATCAAGGCTTTTGTTTCTTTCCCCAGTCCCATGTCCCCTTGACCCCCTCATTCATCCCCCCCATGGTAACACTACCAGAGGATGCCAGCTTTATTCTACAGGTCAGAGATTTCAAGGGGAATCGGGGCCCCAGGTGAAGTGTCTACAGCCAAAGCCCGCGGAACAAGTTGGAGACGCTGGGCTCTGTGGTGGGATCTAGCCTTCGAGGGCAGAAATTAAATGAGGAAAAAATATATGGCAAGAGCTAAAGCTGGTCCGAGGTTCCTAATTCTCTGCCAGATTCTAGCCACTAATCTTTGTGTGGGGCACTGGTCCTTTATCCCGTCCTTACTCGCTGCCTTGTTCAGGCTTCCTGGGGCAGTTACTCAGCGCCGGTGTCTCCTGAATGACAGCAAAGTGCCCTGGAAGCACAAGGCTGGACTATGGCTAGCCAGATGTTACAACATCTGGAAGGGGACAGAAAAGGAAAGGGGTTTTAACAACTGGGCATTGGTGGTTCAGTGGTAGAATTCTCGCCTGCCACGCGGGAGGCCCGGGTTCGATTCCCGGCCAATGCAACAAAGTCTTTCTTTTCCCCAATTTGCAACAAACAGCAGCTCCTAACAAAGGTTTCAAAGTTGGCTTTCTTTCTTTCCCACAGAAAGTGACAGAGTTTCTCCAAAGTGGCCCTTGGCACCATTTCTGAAATAATTCCTGGGGATGGGGGCGGGGAGGGAAGATTTGTGTTAATGCCTAGAACAGTGTAGGGATTTTGTGCACATCTTGTAAAGATTTGGCAGGGGGGTGGAGAAGAACAGCATAAAACCATGAAAAGGGTTTCTGTTGGGAGGGATAAACCAAGGTCTGTGTGTTTGTCAATTGCCTCCCTGGAACCACAGCAGCTGATTCCCCTCCCCTGAGGCTTCAGGTGTCAAGATTGGGTGGTTTTTGGAACAATCTTGACACTTTCCACGGGCTGGATCAAAGGGGGGGAAAATTGACACACACACGCTTGGCAAACTTTCCCAGGCTCACACCGCTGGGGAGGGGGAGGGAGATGTGGAAACTGATGGTTGCATTCTGGGGATGAAAGGTTGCATATTAGGGTGACTATTCTAGAGTACCCCAGGAGAATCCTGCCTTGCTCTGTCAGACTAGATCCCACCACAGAGTCCAGAATCTCCAACTTGTTCCGCTGGGTTTGGCTGCGGACACTTCGCCTGGGGCCTTGATTCGCCTTGAAATCTCTGTCCTGTAGAATAAAGCTGGCACCCTCTGGTAGTGTTACCGTGGAGGGGATGAATGAGGGGGTCAAGGGGGACATGAGGCTGGGGAAAGAAAGAAAGAAAGAGGAACTTCCAGAGGGAGAAAGAAAGATTGAGAAAAAGAACATGTGAGAAACAAAGAAAAACCTTGAGCTGCTGTTGGTTGCAAAATGAGGGGGGACAAAAAGGATTTTCATTGCATTGGCCGGGAATCGAACCCGGGCCTCCCGCGTGGCAGGCGAGAATTCTACCACTGAACCACCAATGCTCTGATTGGAACATCTGGCAGGCCACGCTTTTTCTGGCCCTGTGTTTTCAGGGCACACATTTTGCTTTCGCCCAGTGGACCCTGGGCCTCGGTGACTGCCCCAAGCTGCATGAACAAGGCAGAGAGTAGGAACGGGATAAGGGATAAGTGGGACTAAGGACAACCTGGCAGAAAATTAGAAACTTAGGTCCAGCTTTAGTTCTTGCCATATATTTTTTCTCAGTTAATTTCTGTCCCATAATCATCATGTGATGATTATATACCCTCTCCCTATAGCTACTCATTCGCGTATCCCCATCTCTCTATCCATCCATCTACCCATTGCCACAAATATCCTGTAGTCCATCCATACCTCTCTCTGCCCATCTATGCACTCTTTTCATAAACATCCTGTATTTATC
>VOCT01080178.1:0-10621 GCA_007922175.1 Pelusios castaneus
GGGGGGTAGAATCCTTTACACACACAGACTGGGAAATGCTGACAGCCCAGGTCCAGCTAGTATTCAACTATATAAAAGCAATTGTAACCAAAGGGGGGTTGCACATGATTTGAGACTTGTCTGTCTCCGTGTGCCTGCTTGAGATCTCAAATAAATCTTAGGGTGCTTCTCCGCCCTGGTGTGTTTATTGGTGCTGCGCACTCCGGGCAACGAATCCACCACTGTTGCTAGCCCCAGCCTGTCTTCAGGCCACTCCCTGCAACAGTTTTTGGCGACTCCGCCGGGACTTAGGGGCTCTAAACAGCCTTGCTCGGACCCCTCTGAGGGCCAGGGCAGCCACCACTTCGACGCCCACGCGCACTGGCATTTTGTCAGAGGGCCTCGTTGTGTGAGACTGTCCTGCCCGGAGGGCACTCCGGTGCAAAGCACCTCTGATAAGCGGAGAGGCACAGGCACAAGGTGGGACCGGTCCATTTGGTGGTAAGTCCGCTTCCCTGGGGACGCCCAGGGGTAGTCTCTGGTATGGGGCAAGGACAAGCAAAGGGCCCAGGGTATTGCACCCCTTTGGAATGCATTCTGTTAAATTGGAAGGAGTTGGGGTCAGACCCCATGACTAAGATACAATTGAAAAGGTTTTGTTCTGTTGATTGGCCACAGTATCAGCTGGGGAATCAGGAGCAGTGGCCTCAAGGGGGATCCCTTAATTATAACACCATTCTCCAGCTTCTTTTGTTTTGTCAGCGAACCGGGAAGTGGAACGAGCACATGTATGCCCAGCTGTTTATGGCTCTACGAGACCGAACGGAGCTGTTGCGGAAATGTGGTCTGGTCACGACCGGGTCGGAGATGTTTTCATATCTGTCACACCCTCCCCTGGTTGTAATGGCGGAACCGGAGCCCCCTTCGGCCCCAATACCTCCCCCAGCTAGGGATAAGGGCCCCGGAGTTCAGGGAGCGGGTGGGGCCCTGGGCATGTACCCTCTTGTAACTGAGACTGCTATCTCTCGTCAAGGGGGTGATAATCGACCGGCTACAACCATGCAGGTCTATACCCATGTCCCCTTTAACCCGGTGGATTTGGCTGCCTTCAAGGCACAAGCTGGGGAATTTTCAACCAACCCCAGCCACTTTATGCCTGTGATTGAAGGGTATCTGGCAAGTCACAAGCCTGACTGGGATGACAGTATTCATCAAAATACTAATGCTGACCCTGATGCTGTGGCAATGGAAGCCATAGTAAAAGGTATTTTTACCAGCCAAGCAGCCCCTGACATTCTGCAGAAGCTGCAGAAGGAGGAGGATTTAATGGGCATGACAATAGCCCAGATTCTGGAGATTGCCAATCGGGCCTACGCTCTCCGAGAAGATGAGAACGACAAACGCCAGATAAAGATGATGGTAGCCGCAGTCTCGGCTAATGACCACAGAAGAGAACAGGACAGGAGACCACCCAGAGGGCGAGGACGAGGTAGGCCAGGACGGTTGGGGCGAAATCAGTGTGCCAGATGCCGGAGGGAGGGGCACTGGAAGAACGAGTGCCCGGAATGGGAGGTGACCCCCCTGATGGAAGTGGCAAGTACTGAGTAGGGAGGACGGCAGGGCCCACCCCCTGAACCCTGTGCAAAGATAAAGGTGGCCAACACAGAAATAAGTTTTTCTAGTGGATTCAGGGGCAGTTCGGACGGCGGTCAACCAACCATTAGACCTGCCCGTCGAAGATTCCCTGACAGTAATTGAGGTAACTGGAGGGGGGGGTTAAATGCCCTGTCTATGTCCCCGCAGAATGTACCTTGGGAGACAAACATATTTCCCATCGTATAGTATATCTCCCCCACTGCTCCACCCTCTGCTGGAAAGGGACCTCCTTTGTAAGCTGGGAGCCACTTTGCATTTTATACAGGATGAAATCATACTTAATTTACTTCCAGAGCATGTCTGGCTAATGGTAGTGAAACCTCAGGAAAAAGCTTGAGAAGCTCAGGATTGGGCACACTGGGAGGATCAAGTTTATCCCCTAGTGTGGGCTACAGAGGCTCCGGGGAAAGCCTCTCACATTACTCCGGTTACAATCCAGCTCCTCCCAGGGAAAACACCAGTGAGAATTCACCAGTATCCCATACGGCAAGAAGCGCGGGAGGGGCTGCAGAATACCATTGAAACATTCCTAAGGTGTGGGGTTCTCCGAGAGTGTTGGTCGGCTTGGAACACTCTCATTCTGCCAGTTAAGAAACCGGATGGCACCTACCGCTTGGTGCAGGATCTTAAGTCTGTCAACGAGCGGGTGAAACCCCTGCACCCTCTGGTGCCAAATCCCTATACACTACTTGCTTCTATAGGGGAACAATATATGTACTTTACTGTTCTCGATTTAAAGGATGCCTTCTTTACCATCCCAGTGGAATGACAGTCCCAGGAACTCTTTGCCTTTGAGTGGGAGGACAGAAAGCAGGTAAAGAAACAAATGTGCTGGACTGTTTTAGCCCAAGGATTCAAAAACTCCACCACCATTTTCGGCCAGGCACCTGCTGGAGACCTACAGGAGTGGGACAACCAGGAGGGGGTACTCCTGTTATAATACGTAGATGATCTCCTCCTGGCAGCCGGAGGACTGGAGGACTGCCTGAAAGCTACGGTAAGCCTGCTAAACTTTCTCGGGCTCAGGGGATACCACGTCACGTAAGAAGGCTCAGATCACTGAGGTTTGGTATCTGGGATTCCACATTCAGCAAGGGCAGAGGCGGCTCTCTAATGAAAGAAAGGAGGCAGTCTGCCAAGTTCCCACCCCGCTGCTACAGCCTTGATCATTAAAGAGGCTGAAAAGTTAACCCTTGGGAGCAGCATGACTGTTTATACCCCCCATATGATCCAGGCCCTCCTAGATAGCAAGGGGGGTCTGTGGTTGACTCAAGCACGATTAGCCCAATATCAGGCCAAGCTTATTGAAAACCCGGAGATGCAACTGCGGACCTGTTCAACTCTTAATCCGGCCACCCTCCTTTCTGACTCAGAGGGTATGGAATATAATTGCTTAGAGACTGTGGATTTACAACATTCCAGCAGGGCAGATCTGAGGGACCAGCCCCTGCCTAACCCAGACTTTGCATGGTATACTGATGGGAGTAGCATGGTGGTTAATGGCCAGTGTAAGGCAGGATATGCTGTGGTTTCTCTTTTTGACACCATTGAAGCACAGCCCCTACCACCTGGGACCTCCGCACAACTGGCAGAGCTAATTGCCCTCACCCGAGCACTTGAGCTGGCCACCGATAAGCGAGTTAACATCTTCACCGATTCCAGGTATGCTTTTGGGGTACTGCATGCCCATGCCAGGCTATGGAAGCAGCGGGGAATGCTTACAGCCCAAGGGAATCCTGTTAAGTACGGCCCACAAATCCTCCGCTTGCTTACAGCTGTTTTGCCTGCCGAAGTAGCTCTTGTGTCTCATGTTTTGAATCAATTACACCTAGAAACCTATGCGGGGAGGGAAGCCCTAGTCCAGATGACTACCAAGTATTTCCTCGCCAGTAGTCTCTGCCCTCAGGACTCCCGAATTGTGGCAGAGTGCCCCATTTGCCAGAAGAACAACCCTCGTTCCGGAGGAGCCCACCAGCCAGCATCGCTTGAACAGACCCCCGGACCCGGTGTTGTGTGGCAAATTGATTTTACTGAACTGCTACGGACCTAGGGGTATCGGTATTTACTGGTGATGATGGATCATTTTACTGGATGGACAGAAGCATTCCCTTGCCGAAATTGCAGCGCTAGGACGGTGGCTGTAAAATTAATGAAAGAACTGATCCCTAGGTTTGGACTACCCCAATGGATTGAGTCTGATAATGGAACTCATTTTACTGCAAACATCGTAAAAATCATCGCTGAGACTCTGCAACTACAGTGGAAGCTACACTCTCCCTGGAGACCCCAGGCCAGTGGGGTCATTGAACGGACCAATCAGACTCTCAAACGACATTTCTCCAAAATTTGCTAGGAAACTGTTTTCAAGTGGGTCCTAGAAGCAAGTGGCCAGATGCCTTACCACTGGCCCTGCTTCGGGTACTGCCTAAGGGAAGGTTGGGTTTAAGTTCCTTTGAGATCCTTTTTGGACACCCCTGGCCAATGAATGGTGCCCCGGTTCCGCTAGGGAAGTAGGTTCTAGGAAAGTCAATGTTATCCAAATATTTGTCCTCGTTGTCTGCTGTTCTTTCTTTTCTTCATAGGTGTGAAAGATGCTCAGCCTGTTCCACTAGAAACCCCGGCTCACTCGCTCCAGCCCGGAGATGCCATCCTCGTCCGGAGCTGGAAAGATGAACCCCTCCAGGAGCGGTGGAAAGGACCCTTTACAGTTCTCCTGGTTACCCACACCCCGGCGAAGATTGAGGGACACAAGAATTGGATCCACTACTCCCGGCTGATGCTAGTACCCCAGCCTCAGGATCAAGATACATGGACTGTAAAACCCTCCGAAGACTCAGGCAATTCGGACTTTGGACTGAAACTCTTGTTTAAACGCAAGCCTCGCTGAGTCCTCGCTGAGTGCAAATGCCCCCCCTTCTTTGTTGCGGGGTGAGGCGTGTTAACCTTTGCTTGTCACAGCACCGGAGCTCCAGGCCCTTAATGCCATGCCTTCGTTCCTGATTTCTTCTGGCTGCCAACTGTAACAACCATCCACGCCCATGCGGGCTGGCAGGGGGACTTTAACTAACTCTAAAGACTGCCGTCAATACCTTTGAAGCTTTGAAAAGACAATTTGCCTGCTCGTTTAATTTTTTTAATTGTTGAATTTGTTCCCAGATCCCTTTCCCCTTTAACTGGTTAGATTTCTGTCAAAGTGCCATTGCGGGGAAATGGGATTTCACCCGGGATGACCACAAGCTTTTTAGTTTTCAACGTAATTGTACTTTGGAGGCCAATTATTCCCTCATTGGCCCCCATGACCCAGCCGGTGACAGACCCATTGACTATGTCTGGAAACCTGATTTTAATCCAAACCAAAAACCTGTGCCTATTAGATTAAGGACCCCCCTTCTGGCTTAATCTGCTATTGCTCATATGGTAATCAAACTGCTTGGTTTGCAGGGAATAGCTACTGCTGCTATTATCTTGTACCTTGGGGCACTTTATCCATCCCTATTTTAAACTCCTCCGGAGCAGATTCAGGAAACAACTTGCACATAATTTTTTTTTTTTTTTTTTTTTTTGTGGCCGTAATGTTTATTCTTGGCTTCCCCATGGCTGGTGTGGCAGCTGCTATTTGGGAATTTTGGCCCCTCCCCTCCGGGTGTTGTCTCATGCCCCTGTTGGTCGGCACCCTGGAACCTATTGGGGAGGGTGACCGTTTTGGTACGATTATTCTGCCACAGTATGGGGTGGGCCGTTTGGCCCAATTGTACCGCAAGCTATCTGTATTTCTTACTCAATTTGCTAATGATACCTTAAATGTCAACCACGACCTCATTGCTGAGCTGTACCAGCTTCGGCTCCTGGCACTTCAGAACAGACAGGCCCTTGATTTTGTCCTGGCTGCTCAAGGGGGGGTCTGTGCCCTTATTGGGGAAGAATGTTGTACCTATGTACCTGAAAATTCAGAAGATGTTAATGCTCATATTTTATCTGCTCAAAAGGCCCTGGATCAGTGGAAAGTTGGGGAACGGGAACCCACAGTGTTTGATACCCTTTGGAGTTGGCTCCCCAATTTTGGCTTAAATACTTTGGGGACTAGCATTGTACACCTTCTCCTCACCAGCTTAGTTTCGTGTATTTACTGCCTTTTGTTTTTAGTTTGCTGTAAAGTTATTTTGGCCCGCCTCTGTGCTGCCCCTGCCCCATCCGTACCGGTCCTATATACTCTGACCTCTGATTTAAATTCCCTTTTGTCACAGGAATATGTGAGGACTCAGCTTTCTAGAATCTGAGCCCTCCCAAAGGGGGGAATTGTTGATGCCCCTGGCTGTGTTTGGGGTTGCGCACTGGGTAACTCGAGGGGGTGGAAGGCCACAGTGTCGATGAAGCCCCTTTGCTCCAGACTCAGACACAGCTAGGACATAACTGACGCCCAACAATCCAAATAACACAGCCTTGATGTTTCCCAGTTGCAGGAACTGATAACCTGTTCCCCATAAAGGAATAACAGTACTAGTCTCAGCCAGTCTCTGCTTGCAATAATAATACAGCCTTGAAAGTTTGGTTTTCGTCCAAGGAGAAGAGAAGGGGGGTAGAATCCTTTACACACACAGACTGGGAAATGCTGACAGCCCAGGTCCAGCTAGTATTCAACTATATAAAAGCAATTGTAACCAAAGGGGGGTTGCACATGATTTGAGACTTGTCTGTCTCCGTGTGCCTGCTTGAGATCTCAAATAAATCTTAGGGTGCTTCTCCGCCCTGGTGTGTTTATTGGTGCTGCGCACTCCGGGCAACGAATCCACCACTGTTGCTAGCCCCAGCCTGTCTTCAGGCCACTCCCTGCAACAGTTTTTGGCGACTCCGCCGGGACTTAGGGGCTCTAAACAGCCTTGCTCGGACCCCTCTGAGGGCCAGGGCAGCCACCACTTCGACGCCCACGCGCACTGGCATTTTGTCAGAGGGCCTCGTTGTGTGAGACTGTCCTGCCCGGAGGGCACTCCGGTGCAAAGCACCTCTGATAAGCGGAGAGGCACAGGCACAAGGTGGGACCGGTCCATTTGGTGGTAAGTCCGCTTCCCTGGGGACGCCCAGGGGTAGTCTCTGGTATGGGGCAAGGACAAGCAAAGGGCCCAGGGTATTGCACCCCTTTGGAATGCATTCTGTTAAATTGGAAGGAGTTGGGGTCAGACCCCATGACTAAGATACAATTGAAAAGGTTTTGTTCTGTTGATTGGCCACAGTATCAGCTGGGGAATCAGGAGCAGTGGCCTCAAGGGGGATCCCTTAATTATAACACCATTCTCCAGCTTCTTTTGTTTTGTCAGCGAACCGGGAAGTGGAACGAGCACATGTATGCCCAGCTGTTTATGGCTCTACGAGACCGAACGGAGCTGTTGCGGAAATGTGGTCTGGTCACGACCGGGTCGGAGATGTTTTCATATCTGTCACACCCTCCCCTGGTTGTAATGGCGGAACCGGAGCCCCCTTCGGCCCCAATACCTCCCCCAGCTAGGGATAAGGGCCCCGGAGTTCAGGGAGCGGGTGGGGCCCTGGGCATGTACCCTCTTGTAACTGAGACTGCTATCTCTCGTCAAGGGGGTGATAATCGACCGGCTACAACCATGCAGGTCTATACCCATGTCCCCTTTAACCCGGTGGATTTGGCTGCCTTCAAGGCACAAGCTGGGGAATTTTCAACCAACCCCAGCCACTTTATGCCTGTGATTGAAGGGTATCTGGCAAGTCACAAGCCTGACTGGGATGACAGTATTCATCAAAATACTAATGCTGACCCTGATGCTGTGGCAATGGAAGCCATAGTAAAAGGTATTTTTACCAGCCAAGCAGCCCCTGACATTCTGCAGAAGCTGCAGAAGGAGGAGGATTTAATGGGCATGACAATAGCCCAGATTCTGGAGATTGCCAATCGGGCCTACGCTCTCCGAGAAGATGAGAACGACAAACGCCAGATAAAGATGATGGTAGCCGCAGTCTCGGCTAATGACCACAGAAGAGAACAGGACAGGAGACCACCCAGAGGGCGAGGACGAGGTAGGCCAGGACGGTTGGGGCGAAATCAGTGTGCCAGATGCCGGAGGGAGGGGCACTGGAAGAACGAGTGCCCGGAATGGGAGGTGACCCCCCTGATGGAAGTGGCAAGTACTGAGTAGGGAGGACGGCAGGGCCCACCCCCTGAACCCTGTGCAAAGATAAAGGTGGCCAACACAGAAATAAGTTTTTCTAGTGGATTCAGGGGCAGTTCGGACGGCGGTCAACCAACCATTAGACCTGCCCGTCGAAGATTCCCTGACAGTAATTGAGGTAACTGGAGGGGGGGGTTAAATGCCCTGTCTATGTCCCCGCAGAATGTACCTTGGGAGACAAACATATTTCCCATCGTATAGTATATCTCCCCCACTGCTCCACCCTCTGCTGGAAAGGGACCTCCTTTGTAAGCTGGGAGCCACTTTGCATTTTATACAGGATGAAATCATACTTAATTTACTTCCAGAGCATGTCTGGCTAATGGTAGTGAAACCTCAGGAAAAAGCTTGAGAAGCTCAGGATTGGGCACACTGGGAGGATCAAGTTTATCCCCTAGTGTGGGCTACAGAGGCTCCGGGGAAAGCCTCTCACATTACTCCGGTTACAATCCAGCTCCTCCCAGGGAAAACACCAGTGAGAATTCACCAGTATCCCATACGGCAAGAAGCGCGGGAGGGGCTGCAGAATACCATTGAAACATTCCTAAGGTGTGGGGTTCTCCGAGAGTGTTGGTCGGCTTGGAACACTCTCATTCTGCCAGTTAAGAAACCGGATGGCACCTACCGCTTGGTGCAGGATCTTAAGTCTGTCAACGAGCGGGTGAAACCCCTGCACCCTCTGGTGCCAAATCCCTATACACTACTTGCTTCTATAGGGGAACAATATATGTACTTTACTGTTCTCGATTTAAAGGATGCCTTCTTTACCATCCCAGTGGAATGACAGTCCCAGGAACTCTTTGCCTTTGAGTGGGAGGACAGAAAGCAGGTAAAGAAACAAATGTGCTGGACTGTTTTAGCCCAAGGATTCAAAAACTCCACCACCATTTTCGGCCAGGCACCTGCTGGAGACCTACAGGAGTGGGACAACCAGGAGGGGGTACTCCTGTTATAATACGTAGATGATCTCCTCCTGGCAGCCGGAGGACTGGAGGACTGCCTGAAAGCTACGGTAAGCCTGCTAAACTTTCTCGGGCTCAGGGGATACCACGTCACGTAAGAAGGCTCAGATCACTGAGGTTTGGTATCTGGGATTCCACATTCAGCAAGGGCAGAGGCGGCTCTCTAATGAAAGAAAGGAGGCAGTCTGCCAAGTTCCCACCCCGCTGCTACAGCCTTGATCATTAAAGAGGCTGAAAAGTTAACCCTTGGGAGCAGCATGACTGTTTATACCCCCCATATGATCCAGGCCCTCCTAGATAGCAAGGGGGGTCTGTGGTTGACTCAAGCACGATTAGCCCAATATCAGGCCAAGCTTATTGAAAACCCGGAGATGCAACTGCGGACCTGTTCAACTCTTAATCCGGCCACCCTCCTTTCTGACTCAGAGGGTATGGAATATAATTGCTTAGAGACTGTGGATTTACAACATTCCAGCAGGGCAGATCTGAGGGACCAGCCCCTGCCTAACCCAGACTTTGCATGGTATACTGATGGGAGTAGCATGGTGGTTAATGGCCAGTGTAAGGCAGGATATGCTGTGGTTTCTCTTTTTGACACCATTGAAGCACAGCCCCTACCACCTGGGACCTCCGCACAACTGGCAGAGCTAATTGCCCTCACCCGAGCACTTGAGCTGGCCACCGATAAGCGAGTTAACATCTTCACCGATTCCAGGTATGCTTTTGGGGTACTGCATGCCCATGCCAGGCTATGGAAGCAGCGGGGAATGCTTACAGCCCAAGGGAATCCTGTTAAGTACGGCCCACAAATCCTCCGCTTGCTTACAGCTGTTTTGCCTGCCGAAGTAGCTCTTGTGTCTCATGTTTTGAATCAATTACACCTAGAAACCTATGCGGGGAGGGAAGCCCTAGTCCAGATGACTACCAAGTATTTCCTCGCCAGTAGTCTCTGCCCTCAGGACTCCCGAATTGTGGCAGAGTGCCCCATTTGCCAGAAGAACAACCCTCGTTCCGGAGGAGCCCACCAGCCAGCATCGCTTGAACAGACCCCCGGACCCGGTGTTGTGTGGCAAATTGATTTTACTGAACTGCTACGGACCTAGGGGTATCGGTATTTACTGGTGATGATGGATCATTTTACTGGATGGACAGAAGCATTCCCTTGCCGAAATTGCAGCGCTAGGACGGTGGCTGTAAAATTAATGAAAGAACTGATCCCTAGGTTTGGACTACCCCAATGGATTGAGTCTGATAATGGAACTCATTTTACTGCAAACATCGTAAAAATCATCGCTGAGACTCTGCAACTACAGTGGAAGCTACACTCTCCCTGGAGACCCCAGGCCAGTGGGGTCATTGAACGGACCAATCAGACTCTCAAACGACATTTCTCCAAAATTTGCTAGGAAACTGTTTTCAAGTGGGTCCTAGAAGCAAGTGGCCAGATGCCTTACCACTGGCCCTGCTTCGGGTACTGCCTAAGGGAAGGTTGGGTTTAAGTTCCTTTGAGATCCTTTTTGGACACCCCTGGCCAATGAATGGTGCCCCGGTTCCGCTAGGGAAGTAGGTTCTAGGAAAGTCAATGTTATCCAAATATTTGTCCTCGTTGTCTGCTGTTCTTTCTTTTCTTCATAGGTGTGAAAGATGCTCAGCCTGTTCCACTAGAAACCCCGGCTCACTCGCTCCAGCCCGGAGATGCCATCCTCGTCCGGAGCTGGAAAGATGAACCCCTCCAGGAGCGGTGGAAAGGACCCTTTACAGTTCTCCTGGTTACCCACACCCCGGCGAAGATTGAGGGACACAAGAATTGGATCCACTACTCCCGGCTGATGC
>ML687755.1:1408-34505 GCA_007922175.1 Pelusios castaneus
AAAGCCAACGCCGCCGGCGGGGGAGGACCCTATCGTGCCTCTGGGAAGCCGCCGGTGGGTGGGGGAGCAGACCCCAGCCCTGGAGGCTGATCCCGGCGCCGTGCTGGGAGGCCGGGGCCGTGGATTAGCCCGGCCCCAGCCCCGGGAAGGAGGCGGTTGGGGGGGTGAGAGCCCGGGATCCTGCCAATGCCGCAGCCACCCCGCTGCCCCAGCTTTGTGAGGCAGGCAGGCAGGCAGGCCCTCGCTCCTGATCTGAGCCTGCCTGTCCCACCCTGGGGGCGGGGAGGGCCAGCCCAGAGGCCGGGCGCAGGCCAGGTGTGCCGCAGCCCCGGGGGTTGGAGGGAGCAGCGGGGGCTGCCGGGCTGCGCGGGGGTCCCTCAGTGCTGCGCGGGGGGTGCGACGGCCGCTGTGCGGCCGTGCGCTTGCGCAGCTTAGAGGGAACACTGGCAGCGAGCCAGATGCAGCCATCAAAAGAGCCACATCTGGCTCCCGAGCCATAGGTTCCTGACCCCTGATTTATATGGTTTGCTTTCACTCTGTGGTTGTGTGTGTCCCAGAAATCTTGCTGCTGGGGACACTGTATAAATAGATCTGTCGTTTTACCTTCCGCAGTGAGTGGTCGTTGGGTATCAGGTAGAGGTGGAGAGTTATGTCTGCTGCATTGAATGCCCGGTAGATCAGCACAAGGGAATGGATGGGAATGAACTTTGCAGCTGAACGGATCTTTCTCCAGAGCACTCCAAGCTGGGAGAAGCTGGGATTCGCCAGGGCAACATGGAAGACACTGATTTTCATTGGAGTCTCCAGGGTCATCTGGCCTGCCTCAAAATGGGCGATTCGGCATGGACTAAAATCCCCTCCATCTATAGTAAGGTTAGCAAGGAGAATGCAACTGAAACATCGTGGGCTGGCAGCATATCTGGGATGAGGTGCACAACAGAAAACAGTCTCCCAGCTGCCTCACAAGTGTAAACTACTGCAGGCCCCTCACAGCTCTACCATCTAATGAGGTGGGATGAGGAGAAGGGGAAGGGAAGAAATGAGAGGAATGGGAAGGAGGAGCAGACAGAGAACACAGGGTGAGAGGACCTGGGGCCAAATCTCATGGGAAGCTGAAAAGAGACAGGAGAGTTAAGGAGAGGACAGCAAAAAGGACACCGATTGGGAAGGAATCTGAAAAATGATTCTGCCCCCTGAGTAAGATGGAGAAAGGGAAGCTGGGTATGGGAAGAGGCAGGGAATGGCCAGCAAGGGGAGATCAGGGAGTCACGGGAAGGAAGCACTGAAGCAACTGGGACCATTCTGGGATGTCCCACAGGAGAGTCTCTCTGAAGAGAACCACCATCACTGAGAGATGGTAGGTGTGGAAGCTGTGGGATGTACATGATCCTGGAGGGGGTACCTCAAAAGAGCTTTTTTATATGAAATGCCACTTCATAGAGCTAATAGAGAAGATCTGAGGTTTGGAGATGCAGGTGGAAACTCAGTTTAGAAGGGGTTTGAGCAGCTGATGGAGCAACAGCATGAGGCGCCTGAAGAGAAAAACCCAGACTTGCAGGTGGAAGCAGGACTATAGAAATCTAAGGGGAGACTGCTGGGGGATATCCTACAAGAAGAGCTGGATGACCTTGTGGACTGGAGTAATAGAAACAGGATGAAATTTAATAGTGGTAAGTGCAAAGTCAGGGATTTAGGGACCAATAACAGGAATTTTTGCAAGAAGCTTGGAACGCATCAATTGGAAGTGACAGGAGGAGGTGGTGTACTGGTTGATCACAGTGGTGGCTCATAATATTCTGTGATGTGGCTGTGAAAAAAGCTAATGTGCTCCTAAGATAAGATATTTCCAGTAGAGATAGGGAGGTGTTAGTATTGTTGCACAAAGGCACTGGTGAGATCTCATCTGGAATATTGTGTGCAATTCTTGTCCTGCATGTTTAAGAAAGATGAATTCAAACTGGAACAGGTGCAGAGAAGGGCTGCTAGGATGATCCTCAGAATGGAAAATCTGCCTTATTAGAGGAGACTTAAAGAGCTTGGCTTGTTTAGCCTAACCAAAAGAAGGTTGGGGGGGGGGATATGATTGCTCTCTATAAATACATCAGAGGGATAAATACCAAGGAGGGAGAGGAATAATTTGAATACAGCACCAATATGGGAAGAAGAACAAATGGATACAAACTGTCTATCAGGAAGCTTAGACTTGAAATTAGACTCAGGTTTCTAACCATCAGAGGAGTGAAGTTCTCAACTAGCCTTCCAAGGGGAACTGTGGGGGCAACAAACCTAGCTGGCTTCAAAACTGAGCTGGATAAATTTATGGAGGGGATGGTATGATGGGACGGTCTAGTTTGGCAATTGACGGATCTTTGACTACTGGTGGTGGATATGCCAGTTGCCTGAGATGGGACGTTAGATGAGGTGTGTTCTGAGTTAGTACAGAAAGCTCTTTCTTGGGCATCTGGCTAGTGAGTCTTGCCCACATGCTCAGGTTTTAGCTGATCACCATATTTGGGATCAGGAGGGAATTTTCCTCCAGGGCAGATTGCCAGGGGCCTTGGGGTTTTTTGCCTTCCCCTGTAGCATGGGGCATGGGTCACTTGCTGATGGTTTCTCTGTACCTTGAAGTCTTTAGTCCATGATTTGGGGACTTCAGTGACTCAATCATAGGTTAGGGATCTATTGCAGGAATGGGCAGGAGGTTCTGTGACCTGCATTGTGCAGGAGATCAGACTAGATGATCATACTGGTCCCATCTAACCTTAAACTATGAATCTGTGAAACTAAGCTTGTGAGATTCAGACAGGAAATTAGACACCTGGAAGGCAAGGGAGGGGAGAATCAGGGACAGGGACACAGTGGTCTGAATCTCCTTTTGGGCCTTCTCCTCTTTCCCAGAACCCAAATAGCCCCAAGTGTGCACTGTACATGGAGTCACCTCCTGCTTCCTTCCTCCAGCACCCCCCACACAAAGTCTTGGGTCTGCCCCAGGCTCTCCAGCTCTTCCCCCTCTTCTCCTGCCCTGGAGGCCTGTCACTCACAGGTGACGGGTGCCTGTCTCACCCTCAGGCATTGGAGGTTCTGCTCCCAAGCACAGCAGGACCTATCCCCACCCCACAGGGGCAATCACAGGCTCCTGAGTTGGAGGATCTACCCTGAACTGAGCTGGAGCATGCCTGGCCCTGCACAGAGAGGAGGGAGAGGCAGCCGTTCTCCTCGTGCTCACAGGACAAGGTGACTAGGTAGTGTTGCCACCCCCCCCCCCCTGCCCACGGGGGATACGCCCCATGGCCACACGAGTTAGCAGAGCTGAGCTGAGCTGGTGTGGGGTGCGAGGGAGTGCAGGGTACCACACACTGTTAATGATGAAGCAGAAACCCCTGGGGCCCCTGCACTTCCCCCAGCTTCAGGAGCTGCTGCTGAAGCTGGCCCCTCCCGCCCCCCCCCCCCCCCGCCAGCAGACTGGCTCAGAGCCAATATCGGCCCCTGACTCTCGGCCTCCACCCCAGTGACTCCCCAGGGCTGCCCTACCTGCCAGGCACATGAAGTGGGGGAGGTGCACCGCCCGCACAGGGCCAGGCTCTGCCCTGATGTGGAACAGGGGGCCAGCGATCATCCAGTGCCGCCTGGCCGATGGGCTCAGACTCTCGGCCCAGGAGCCGTACTCGTACTCCATGGTCACGGCTGCGCTCACATCAAAGCCGAGCCCCGTCTCGGAGCAGTAGAAGGAGCCAGCACTGGGGAGGTGAGCTCTGAGTGGCACAAGGGGAACACAGACATCAGGCTTGGATGTAAGAAAAGCCACACTGGAACAGACCAATGGCCCATCTGGCCCAGCGCTCTGTCTTCTGACAGCAGCCCATGCCAGGTGCTTCAGAGGGAATGAACAGAACAGGTCGTTGGCAACTGATCTGTCCCGTCACCCATTTCCTGCAGTACCCTTCAGCTCCTACCTGTAGATGGTCTTGTTCTGCTCCTGGCCTGGAACAATCTCTGGTGAGATCTCTGGGAGGGCCTGAAACACAGGGGTTACAGTCAGAGACCTTGTTGGTGCTGGGACACCAGGGCTCAAGCCCTGAATGTTTTGAGCCCTGAGCTGTAGCAGCCCCTGCCTGCAAGAGCCAGGCTAAACCCAGAGAGACTGCTCTCTCTGTTCAGTTAAGTGCTCACATGCTGGGAGCTGGGCGTAGGGTGTTTTTAAATCTGCTGCAGGGAAAGTCTTACACCTGGGTGGGCACTCAAAAAATGACTTGCAAAAAAAGGTGAAGTGTTACCTATTTTGCAAGTCATTGCTATCTGGAAGTTTATGAACTGAGTAAACTTTAACCCTTTCCTACCTAACTGTCTGAATCTCCATGGGAGGGGGCGTGTGAAAATTTTTACCATTTTCAGCAGGGAGCAGTGTCTGAGCAGTACCACTAGCAGGGGCAATGTTCAGTGGGTCCCTCTGTGCTCCCTGGGGTGCAGCCAAAGTGACATTGTACCTGGAGTCTTGGGCCCCCATCCTGGCTGTGGTGAGGTTCCTACCACTCCCCAGCCTTCCCCATCTCTCCCCACTGTGCCTCCCAAAGAGTGGCATTCAGATATAATGATGTTATTGTATGGTTTATGTTGTTTTTAGTGATGTCAGTAAAAAGTTTACTATATCAGTTTAAAAAAAATCAATTACAGCTCTTCCTATCAGTAAAAACCAAAATGCAGGGTTGGCAACTCTGGGTCACTGTTTCCAAATGTGGAAACATTGGGCTGACCAAGGAACGGGGATACTTTGGGGGAGGGATGGACAGATGGGGGGTGATGATATAAGGGTGGCCTTCCCAGAGGGGTGGGGTAGTTGAAGGAAGGGAGCAGGGTAAAAGGCAAATTGGGGAGAATAGGAGGGTTTAATTTGGGACTCTGGGGGAAGATGGGGAGAGGGCATTCACAAAAGAACATGATGGGTGGGAAGTTTTGGTTATTGGAAAATAGAGCTGAGAGGAAACTTGGGGATTGGGGTACCTGTAAGACTGAAATATATGCCTCTCTCTGTCATACATAAGGGTCTGTCAGGGAGGGAGTAAATGAGGAGTGGGAACTGCGAGTGAGGGATTTCATCAAGGGTGAGAAGGAAGCAGAGTTAGCTGGGGGGCTGGGGGTGGAGGCTGGACCTGATTCAAATGGGCTCTGTTATGTGGTGATGTTTCTAGGGTAACCATGGGGGCTGATGAGGTGGTCCACACTAGCAGGAGTGTACGTAGAAAGTCTGGACGTCTGGATTTATCAGGGGGTGTAAGGGGAAGATGTATGAGGTGTGTGGGGTATATCTAAGTAACTTGGAAATGAAGTGGGGGCATGGTGTTTGGGAGTTGCTGTGGCAGCCGTTCCTGGGGGGATGTAGTGGGGGGTTGCTGGATGCCCAGTCTGCTGGATGTTGGGGGGGCACTGGAAGCAGGAGCCTGGCATGGCCTTCGGGTGGCACATGGCAGCCCCCTCTGCCTTGCCTTCATGTGGTGGAGAAGCTGGAAGCTGTTGGCTTGCGCAAAAACTGGGGGTGGTTTGAAGCTGGGCAAGGTGGAGGAAATAGCGGTAGGGGTTCAGAAGATGGGCGAGGCTGGGGGTTGGGGGGGGGGGTTGGGGCCCATGCCCCAGATCTTTTTCCTATTCAGCAACTCTCTGGGTTCCAATACCTAAGGTTGAACAGAGCAGCTTCATAATGGTTCCTTCTCACAGTGGGGGTTTCTGTCAGGTACGGTAAAGCAGCAAGATCCCCATCCCATCACTGCAGAGGCTGGCAAGCGACGGAGGGAATGTGTTAACGAACTGGATTCTGCTGCTCTCTGAAGCCCCCTGTGATGTTTTTCTGCTGCTCCATCAGTGTTATACTGAGGAGTGGGGGGAACAGGCCCACAGATGCTGGGTTTCTGTGTGGGGGTGGGTGCCGAGCTGGCTCTTCATGACATGCAAAAGTTTGGCTGGCATAAGCACATGTGTAGACAAGCTTTAACAGACCCTACTTTGACTGAGAAACCAGCCCCTTACCTCTCCAATACACATCCTGCATTTCTTCTTTAACAACCCAGAGACTCTAAAAGCAGCCACAGCTCTTCTTGCTGCTCCTAGAGAGGGAACACAGGTGACATGCCCTACTAAGCCTGTGTCTACCAGCGATAGCTGTGTTTCTAGAGCTAGCAAAGGGCTGTGGCATCGACATTCTGGGGCACTAAAGCTCAGGCCAGCACAGGGCTCCCCACCCTGAGTTGGCAGGATTCCTTACACCGTTTTACATACAGGTGTCTGCTAGGGCAGGCTGGGCTTGCAGCCCACATCCAATGCAGCTGCCCCACACCCCCTGAGTAGATCCCTGCATAGATACAAATATGTAGATCCGCATCCAAGCTGCATTTGCAAGAAATGGTCCACAGATAACTGCATCACATCCATGGATACAGATATAATGAAGATATCTGTGAATATAATGTGGATATCTACAGATTTGCAGGGCTCCACCCATGAGCGCATCTTGCTAGGCAAGACTGGAACTAGATTTAAGTGGGGCTGTTCTGGGTCAATGGCCCAGCCCCTTTTATTGTGGTCATGATTTATAAACAAAAATTTTGATTTTTAAAAGAAAATAGAGTCTATAGTTCCTGGGGTTACAAAGATCAGCTTCAAAATGTGATCTAGGTAAACCCGATGATGCAATGTCTGCCTGAGTCTGCAGCCAGCCTGAAACAATAGCTGAGAGAATTGTGGGGATTCTAGGTTCAGACTCGCAGGAAGGGACTGTAAATGCTGAATCTCTGAAGCTGACAATGTAAAGGTTCAACACTGACAATCATTTCACTGCTCAGGAAAGAGGAACACGCGTACCAGGAAGAGCTGCACAACCTGTGAGTGGCAGCTCATTTTAGTCTCATAGCTGGGTGGGTTTCTGTGCTGGATGGCGGATGATAACTCTCCTCCAGGAGGTTTCTATCGCTCTCTTGTCTGGGAGAGGCTGGGGCTGGAATCGCTGTGAGCTCCCACAGTCAGTGCTCCTGCAGCACCACCTCCTGGGAGAGTCTAGTACTGCAGCAGCAGTGGGGTGCTCCAGGGTGCCAGTCACATTCTCATGCTAATATTTCATTGTCTTCCCTGGAGGTTTCTATGCCTGCATCACCTGATTTTAATTTTCTTGCAGCTGCTTACGTGTTTGTTCCTTAGGATCTGCTTTGTCTGGCGATGACGAATAGGGTGGGGGGGCTTTCTCTTTGCCTTGTGCAGTTACAGTGGGAAAGTCAGAGACTGGAATGACATAAAACCCACCATCAATGGAGATCACTGGACACAGACTCAACACTGGCACCTTACCACCCATCCTTCATGTCAGTCCTTCTCTGATTTCCCCCCATAACTCCTCTGCCCTCCCACAGCCTAACATTTCATTGGCTTTCTGCTCCATTGACACCACACTCCAGGCTTGGGCCAGGCTGGCATCTCATTTTACAGATAGAGAAGCAGCTTAGAGTCAGTGACATACCCACAGCCATGTGGCAGAGACCCCATTCCCTGACATGTGGCCCTGTGCTCATTCCCCGAACACAACCAGCCTTCCTCAGTCACTCCCTGCCACTCTCGTCCCTGACAGGTGTTCTGAAGGGAAAACACTGCATGTGGAAAAAACATGTGGCTCTTACCTTCTGGAGGGAGGGTGCTCAGATCACCACCGCGTACTGCACACCACATGTGAGGGGTGAGATCCGGAGCCCTACCCCATGGGGACTGGAGCTGGATCCCACTCTCCCAGTCTCTGTCCTGGTCTCAGCCCCTTTAAAAGGGAGCTTTTTGCTGCTGTGTTATATCCCCAGGTGATTTTGTCCTTCTCATAGACTGTCTACACTTACCAAAGTTAGATCGAATTAGTTAATTCGAACTAACTAATTCAAACTAATTTTAGTTAGTTCAAATTAACTTAGTTGGAACTAGCATGGCCCACTAGAATGCTAGTTTGAACTAAGCAGTTGCCATGCAAGGCAGTTAGCCCAGTGTAGACATAGCCATAGACTCTAAGGTCAAAAGGGACCAGTACGATCATCTAGTGACATCTGACCTCCTGCAAAATGCAGGCCTCAAAACCTCACCCATCCGCTCCAGCAATAGGCCACCAACCTATCACTGAGTTATTTACCTCCTTAAATCAT
Source organism: Pelusios castaneus (assembly GCA_007922175.1). Lineage (NCBI taxonomy): Eukaryota > Metazoa > Chordata > Testudines > Pelomedusidae > Pelusios > Pelusios castaneus. The sequence continues at coordinate 9,568 of ML687755.1, forward strand.
GATTTAAGGACTTTAAGATACAGAGAATTCACCAGAAGGTGAGCCATGCCTGGTGTTATGCTCTGATCTCTAACCTGCTGGGCAGCAGGGACAGGAGAGGAGAAGTGCAGGACCCTGCATATCAACACCTTGAGACTTGCTAGTCTCTGAGGCTATGTCTACACTTGAAAATTTAGGTCGACTTTAGCTAAGTTGACTTAACTAAGTCGATTTAACTAACTTAACTTTGTTGACTTAGTTAAGTCTGGGAACAAAAAGCAGAGTCAGGACCATGGCTATGTCTACACTTGTAAATTTAGGTCAACTTTAGTTAAGTCGACTTAGCATGTCTACACCTACATTTAAAGTTGACTTAAGGGGGAACTTACAAAGTTGACCTAGAGCGTCCACACTGGATGCCTAGGTTGACTTCTAGGGGCTAGGGGGACCTTGGGCAGGTCCACGGGTGCAGGGGGTGCACCCTTTGCCCAGTGCCAGGGGGCTCAGACTTTGCCCCATTGTACATGGGTACAATGGGGTAAAGGGGGACAGGGACCCTGGTAGGGCATAGGGGCAGGGTGGGCAGGGGTCTTAAGTTGACTTAGGGCTATCCCATGTTTACACTGGTTTAATTTGACTTGAAAAAGTCGTCTTAAGCCTAAAGTCGAATTAAAAGGAGGTTTAATAAAGCAACTTAATTTTCATTAAGTCGACTTAAGCAAGTTGCTTAAGTCGACTTAAGGAAACTGTAGTGTAGATGCAGGGTAAATTAAGTCGACTTAAGCAAGCTTAAATTGACTTAATTTACAAATGTAGACACCCTGAGTGGCTAGAAAACCGACCTATTGGGTGGGCTGCTGCCTTTTAGAGGGGAAAACAAAATCTATGGCCCTCCCTCTAGCCAAACCCCACCCCTCCAAGAGCGACTGTTCAATCCCATTCCTGCCTCCTTACCCACCAAGCTATACCGTGTAGGAAAAACAGCTTGTGCTGATTAGGGATCTTTGGTTTCAGCAAAATACGCAGGAGGCTTGAGGCTGGCAGAACCCAAAACAGCACTGGAACATCAAAACACTGGCAGGGACAATTTCCTCTCAGAAAAAGTATTACAGCCAAGAGAAGGGAATTCTACATTAGACCCTGGTTTAACAGGTAAAGAGGGAGTGATCGCTGCACTAAAAATTAATGGCAGCTAGGTACAAGTGATCATGGTCTGATCATGTTTATAAGGTGCAAACACAAGAAGTCCAGACCAGTAATGTATATATCAGGAGTTGGCAACCTTTTGGGTGGAGGGTGCCAAGTCCCCCCACCCCCCCCCCCCTCTCTCCATGTGTTATGCCCTAGCCAGCATGTTCGGTGGCAGTGGCGGTAGAGTCTGTGGGCCCGTTTCCTCCTTTCAGCCCTGCTGCAGCTATGGCGTACTTGGTGGGGAGAGGCACTGGCTGGTTCATCATCTGAGGAGCCGACCATCTCCCACGTGGGCCCAAGGGTGCCCTGGCTGAAGCTGATGCAAAGAAGGGAGAGATGGGGAGAGCAGCTGCCATGCATCTCCTGGCCAGGGTCAATGGTGTGCCATGCATCTCCTGTCCCGTAATCTGCCCCTGTGCTGAGCACATCTAGGGAGCCATAGGGACCCCAGGCACACAGGGGCCTGACAGCCGTCCCTGCCTGTTCCTGCCAGGGCACTGCTGGGCCTATGTGGGAGAGAGGCAGGGCTGGAAGTGGGGGGACTGGTTCCCATTGCCTGCATTGCAGTTAGGCTTGGGGCCAGGAGCAGCACAGAGTGCTGCACAAAATCACCGTGCCTCCCACAGTTTGCTGAGCCCTGGTATATATGAGGAAGGGTATGAGTCTGCCTTGGAGATCACAGATTCTATGTCCTTCTGGGAGCTCCCAAAATTCTGCCTTAATAGGGCTAAGGCAGTTGTTTGCCTCAGGACCACCAGAGCAGCAGTACCAGAACCGAAGCAAGTGGAAGGTTGCGTCAGCCTCTGTAGCTGGAGAAGCAGTGGGGCTGAATTAGACAGTGGAGTTCAGCCACAGGGCTGTCAGAGCAGCTGGCAGGCAGCAAGTCCCTTCCTTGGCAGTGGTTGGAGTGTTGGTCCCCTCACCCCACAGGCTATTTTTAGTAAAAGTTAGGGGCAAGTCACAGGCTTCTGTTATTTTTTGTTTATTGCCCACACCTGACCCTGACTTTTACTAAAAGTACCCATGACACAATCTTAATCGTAAATTAGGCAAATCAGCTGGAAGGAAATATTTAATCAGAAAAATGTGACTAATAATGACTCTTAAGAACATGTAATATGATGCCCAAAAAGGCACAATCCTTCCACCAAGAAAGTTGGCCATACTGTTAAAAAACCAACCTGGTTTAGAGGTGAAGAGAAAATATAGAATTGCAAGACAGGGGAAGCTGATAAGAATGAATATAATCAGAAGTTAGTAATTGTAGAGGACTGATAAGGGAAGCAAAGGACACAAGGAGACATCTATGTCCTTCAGAGCTAAAGACAATAAGAATGGGGATTTTAAAATATATTAGGAAGAAAAGGAATCCTGATGATGACATTAGTCTATTATTAAATGAAAATGGTAGAATTATCAATAAGAAGAAGAAGAAAGAAAAGGCAGAAGTGTTAAATAAATATTTCCAATCTGTTTCTGAAAGCAAAATAGATGACATAGTATCATATGGTGATAATAATAGTCTTTCCATTCCACGGGTATATCAGGGGGATGTTAAACAGAAGTTCCTAATGTTAGATATTTTCAAATCAGCAGGTCTAGATAACTTGCAAGAGTTTTAGAAGAGCTCTCAGAGTTTAGTGAACTATTAATGTTGATTTTTCAATAAGTCTCATTGGGAGGTTCCAGAAGACTGAAAGACAACTAATGTTGTACCAGTTCTTTTAAAAAAGGCAAATGGGATAACCCAGGTATTAATAGGCCTGTCAATCTGACATCAATCCTGGGCAAGAGAATGGAGCAACTGATAGGGGACTTGATTAATAATTTTTTTTTAAAAAGCACAATGTAATTAAAGCAAATCAAGATGAGTTCATGCAAAATAGATCCTGTCAAAGTAACTATTTTTTTTAAATGAAATTAAAGGTTTGGTTGAGAGTGTGTCCGTAAAAAACTTCAGTAAGGTGTTTCATTTGGTACAAAATTAACATGGCATATATGAAATGGATTAAAAACCTACTAAATGATGGGTCTTAAATGGAGAATCATCATTAAGCATGTGTGTTGTCAGTGGAGTCCCTCAGGGATCAATTCTTAGTCAGATCCTATTTAACTTTTTATCAATGACTTGAAAGGAAAGATAAAATCATCCTCAGCTGGAGCTGACACAAAAATTATGGGAGTGGTAAATAATGAAACAGAGAGGTCACTGATTCAGAGTAATTTGAATTGCTTGATGCAAACAAACAATATATTTTTATATAGCTAAATGTGTATGTGGACAGCTGAGAAGGAAGACTGTCATCCATATTTACAGGATGGAGAACCCTATCCTGGAAGGCAGCAATTCTGAAAAAGATTGTGTGGTTGTGATGGATAGGCAGCTGACCATGAGTTCTCAGTGTGAAGCTGTGGCCAACAGGGCCAATGTTGCCCTAGGATGCATCAACAGAGGAATCTCAACTTAGTCAAAGAGGTAATTTTTCCTCCAAATTTGACGCTGGTGCAACTGCTGCTGGAATCCTGTGTGCATTTCTGGTGTCCACAACTGAAGAAGGATGTTGATAAAGTGGAGAGGGCTCAGAAAAACCATGCCCTAGAATGATGGACTCAAGGAGCTCAACACAGTCAGTCAGCTTAACACAGAGCAGGTTAGCGGTGACTACGGTAAATTACAGTCTAGAAGGACTTAGATGGAGAACAAATACTCGATAATGGGCTTTTCAGTCTAGCAGAAGAAGGTGGAGGTTGAAGCTAGACAAATTCAGACTGGAAATAAGCTAATTACCAACAGTGAGGATAGGTCATGAGCTAGTGGAACTATGGACTAGGGGTCATAGTAGATTTTCCATCACTGATAATTGTTAAATCAAGATCCTATGATTCTCTAAAAGCTCTGCTCTACAAATTACTGTGGGCAGTTCTCTGCCTGTGCCCTACAGCTGGTCAAATGATCACAAAGGTCCCTTTCTGGCCTTGGATCCAACCATCTATGGCTATGTTTACACTTGCTAAAATTAGTTCAAATTAGTTAGTTCAAACTAACTCATTCAAACTAATTTTAGTTCATTCGAATTAACTTAATTCGAACTAAGCAAGTGCCATGCATGGCACTTGCTTAGTTGGAATTAGCGATCCCCATTCATTTCAATGGCAGGTTAATTGGAACTAAAACTAGTTAGTTCGAATTAACCCTTTAGTTCAAAACCCGATTTGAATTTATTAGTTAGAATTAAGGAAGCCCTTCTTGTCTCTCTTTCTGACCAGAATATGGCCTTCTGTCCTCCCTCCCCCTGTGGACTGCCAGTGTGGGGGGCATTCCATTCTCTTCTCCTTGCATATGGATGACATTGTGTGCATGTTCTGGCAGCTCTTTTGCACGTGTGTAGGTCTGTGCGGGCTGTCCAGACATGGCTGACCTTAGGAGCAGAGAGCAAGATGATCCTTCTTCTTTCCCTACTGCCTCCTGTTTCTCTCCCCCCCCCCTCCAACACATACAGAGCAGTCCCAGCTAGTCAGGGCAGGTGGGTTTCACACTGCACCAGTCTGGTCCTGTCAGATGCTCTGGGTCTCACTGGGTGACTCTCCAGAGGAATTATCCAGCTCAGATGCTTTCTGGAGATGTGCCTTGGACAGTAAAATTCAGTGGCCCTTCAGCAGTAACCCTGAATTAACTGCTGCTATTTCCTTTGGGTTCAGCTGATCCTTCCCCTTGGTAAAGGCCACCCCCAGCCCCTTGTAAGGACAATATCATGCAGCTTCCTCTTCTCATCTCATGCTCTCTTGGCTACCCTATCCAGAGTCCAGTCCCTTCTTCCACACTCCTCACCCTACACTTAAACTTGACTGGGATAAAGGAAAGGGATGTGTCAGCTCTCAGGGCAGAGACCTCTCTACTCACTCCTCTGGATTTAGTATCATAAAATCCCATGAACAGCTATGAAAATCCCAGGGTCAGAGTTAAGCGTGTTGGGTGCTGCACAGTGCAAGCATTTGCTGTTCATCAGCGTGGCGTGAACACAGCAGCAAAGATGGGGTCAGGATTGTCTGTATGACTTCAATGTGGGATCTCCTCAGCATTTCCTGTGTTGATTTGGTCCCTTGGACACTAATGGGATGTTAAGAGTTTGCAGGGTCCGGGCTTCTCACTCCCCTTTGGGTCTATTTACTCAGCAACTTCAGCACAACAGGGCCCTCTTCCTCCCTAGCCTGAAATACTCATAGAAATTATTGATTTCGCAAGTGTGGAGATTTGAGCTGGGAGAGGGTTGGGCTTTAATGGGCCAGATTCACCCTGAACTGGCAAAACGAAAGGACAGAGGTGGCAGTTTGTGACTCCCTTAGTCAGTAGCTACAGGGACCCGTGCAGGCCTTGGCACAGGCTGGGGAAGTGCTGAGATCCCAGTACCCCTGTTTCTGTGATCCTCCAAGGATTTTGCAAGTTCTGTAGTTGGGAGAAAAAATGAGAGCCCCCCAATAAGACTATTTTGCTACACTTGGGCCTCCATGTTGTGATCTTCCTCAGTCCTGACACCTGGGCCTGTTACACCTGCTCAATTTCTCTACTCTTCACCTTTCATTCAATAGGCACGTCATCTAATTATGAACCAGTTGGCCAGAGAGCTCATCTTCCTCCCACAATCTCAGAATCTCATCCCAGTTTCCCCTCCCAGATCCCTTCTGAGTACCTTTGAATGTCCTCAGAGTCTCCATTAGAGAAACAGTTTTCTGGGAGAAATCACTGAGTCTCTTTTCTACTTCAGGAAAAATCTGCACTGGCTGCTGGACCTTCCCCTTCTCACACCTGAAGAGAAAACTTCATATTCTTACATTTCTTTCAATGACACATTGTAATTGGTTGTTAGTGACAGTTGCTCTCATGGGGCTGGACTTAGAATCTCTCTGCCTCTCCCAGCCTCAGAGCAGGGGCAGCGAGACCTTCTCTCGAAAGGCCCCATTAATATTCTCCAGCTGTGACCTGGAGGTAAAAGGGAAAATGATTTCGCACCATGCCCTATGTGCTGGACAAGAGATTCCCATGTTACAAAAATCTATTCACTTGGAACTCCAGTGCTTCTAGATCTGTGACCTAATCAGTACTCAGCTGTGCCCCAAGTGACATCCTCAGGGCCAACCAGGCAGTCTTATATTGTGTGGATTCACCCACATAACACAGCGAGCTGCTTATATGGCCCACATTGGTAAATAGGCTGAGAACCACTGAACTGGTTTTATACACCAGCTCATTCCACTAAGGCATAGGCGGTCTTAGTGGGTGGGCAGATATGGCAGTTGCCCTGGGCCCCCATCGGGTGAGGGGCCCCTGGGTTGAGGACACCCCCAAGCTGCAGGTGTGGGGGGCTGCAGTGGGACCTTAGAGAGGCAGCTGCAGGAGGGTGGCCACGACCCATTGGTGGCCGGTGTGGGGGTTGGGAAAGCTCAGGAGAGGAGGGCTGGGTGCCTGGCGGTGGGCCCACCAAAGCTGGAATGGGTGCTGGGGGCCCTGCTGCGGGGGCCCTGGAGAGGTGGGCAGCCCTGTGGTGGACCCAGGAGCCTGGTGGTGGCCCCGTAGAGGTCAGCATTGGGGTCAGGGGGAGGCTGGAGAGTCTGGGGGGGGGGCAGCGGGCGGGTAGGGGGAGCTGGGCCAGGGTTTGGCCAAGGCCAGGGGCGGGGGGAGCCAGCCTGGGGTTTGGCCAGGGATGGGGGTTGTTGTGGCCCTGGGGGGCAAAATTCAAGGATGGGGGGGCCCCATGTGGCATGGAAGGGCCCCGTCCTTGACTTTTGCTCTAGGCCCCAGAATTGCTAAGACCGCCCCTGCATACAGGTCTCCAAACAGGCCTCAAGGGGGAAAGACATTTGATCACTGCTGCCCTGGGCCGAAGGCCCATATTCCACCCCCAATTTCCCTAGCCAGCTAGTCCTCCAGCAATGTCACTTCCCTAGGAAAACTTTAGATTTATCTTTCCCACTGAATGGATTATTGCAGAATCTTCAAGATAAACTGATCAGAGATGACCTTCCCCACACATTTCACTGTGTGACCCTGGGGAGATGTGGTGCTAACATGGTTTTCAAACTTGTTCCCCGCGTTGTGAAGTGGAAGTGGGAATGGGAGAGGGAAGGAGCTACATACCTGCTCAAGGTGCTTCTGACATCCTAGAAGGGAAAGAGAAAAAGAATCTCAGTCCCACCTGACACATACTTTGGATCCAAGGGAAGGCACATTGCAAATATCAGGAAAACAAGGCCCTGTCCTTTTCCCAGGACCGTGGATTCACTACGCTAATGAGAGTTTTCCACTTCTAATATCAATGCGCCTGTGACCCTATAAAGAACTAGAGTCATTCACATGTGAAAAATGCAGGTAGTGACATCAAAATCTCACTGTTGGACTCCCTTATCCATGATTTCTGGCCCTGTGTTGGGATTTGGGGTATCTCTAACTCACTCTCACCTGCAGGAATTCACTCGCTGACTTCTGACACTTCCCATCTAGCTCATTGATCAGCTCACTGAGATGGGAAATCTCCGCAGAGAGTTTCGTGACATTTTCATCTTGTATATCCACAATCTCCTTCTCCAGCTTCTCCAGCTGGGCCAGGAGGAGGAGTTCTTTTTCCTCCAGGAACCACCGTAGTTCCTGAAATTCAGACACAATCTTTTGCCTCTTGGTTTCTGTCTGTTTCTGTTTAAAAATAGGGAAAAGGCTGGTCAGAGACATGGATGGAACCTGGTGTCCTTTCACAGAGCGCTGAGTGGAAGAGAGAATGTCTTTACAAATCTTAAATACATTTGTTAGTCTTTAAAAGTGCCACAGGATTCCTTTTTTTGTTTTGCTGAACTAATAACACTGCTATTGCTCTGGAACATAATTATATCCTGTTGCTACTAGAGTAATTTTCTTCCCCTTTTCTTTTGGCCCCCAAAACTCTTAAAGAGATATTTTCATGTCTGCCATGGTTAGGATACTGTGTTATCAATGGTCTCTGGGAATTCAATTCCAGAGCAGCAGGAGACAGGTCTTTGTACTGCGCAGAGATGCCAGGTCAGAAAAAAAGATCAAATAATTATATAGGATAAGAAATAACAGCAGATGCAGCTAACAGTGCTGCGCACGGGTGACATTCAGTTCATTTTGTGAAGATCTGTGTGAAAGCCACAAGGGCTAGACATTAACTGATAAACTCAAATGAAACCCTCGATTCTGCACCGGAACCTAACCCAGCAATACATGGTCATGGAGAAAGTCACTGAAACCCATGTTCACCAGGGCCAAAGAGAATCTGATTATTAACTCAATTCCCGGCAGGTTAACAACAGGCACCTACCAGATACTCACGGCTTTTCTCCTCTACAGTTAATTTAAATCCCCCGATCTTTTCTCTCTCTTCTCTCAGAGTCTTCAAATGGGACTGAATTTTTTCCTGAAGAAACAGAAGTGATTTGGCTGGTTTTATTTTGAGGGTGACACACAAAGAGAGAAAACGAACAAGAAAGTGTCTGGATGGGTGGGTCAGGCTAACAAGTTTTCTAAACTTCTGAAGAAAGTTATAGTGATGTTTAACACAACACCTGGTTTTTTTGACTTAACCACAATAGACAAAGATATATATAAATATAATGTACCAACAACTTATAGTGAGTAAGCAGTACATTTTAGTTATGGAAGTTATGAAATGTGACAGAAAGTCTGGAAATGTATTGGAAAAACAAGATATGTTTGGGTCCAAAACAGAGAAATACTAAGAACTTCAGACACCATTAGAAACTTGGGCTTTAATTCTGATCCAAACCAGCATCCGTACTAGCCACGCTGCCATGGCTCATCTGCTCCGCTGGAAGGGCTGGAGCGTAGCCATAACCTTAGTCTGAAAAGCAAAGGATTGAATTAACCCGGATCAGGAGAGAGAGTTTCCTACCTTGTATTTCTGGGCAGCCTCCTCCATGAGAAGTATCATGTGAGAACTGTGCTCTGGGGATCTCCAACAAACCACACACACGGCTTCCCTGTCCTCCTCACAGAACAGATCCAGGGCTCTGCCGTGTCTCTCACACCGATTCCATTCTCCTTGTTTGAAATCCAGTTGTTTAATTTTTTCCACTATATTTGCTAACTGTGGGTTATTCTGGAGAGCTCTTTTCTGGATTGGGGCTCTGCAGCTGGGGCAGCACACAGGGCCATTGACTGGCTCGTCCCACGTCACCCAGTACTGAGTGAAGCAGGATCGGCAGAAGTTGTGTCCACACTGTATGGTCACTGGGTCTGTCAGATATTCCAGGCAGATGGGACATTTGATTTCCTCCTGGATTTTCAGTACCAAAGTTGCTGAGGCCATAGCTGCTGGGATCTCTGCTCTTCTCTCTACACAGAAATTGTTTTGCTGCTGATGGGAGGGTGTGTCCAATTCATTGCAGGTGCAGAATGAGGTGAAGAACAGGGAGAGGCCAGGAGGAGGAGCAGGAGAAAGATAAGTAAAGGAGGAAGTGGGATCCACATGCCTAAGGAATAGGTGCAGCAGCCTGTAAAGAAGCAAAAAGGAAATGAATTGAAAAAGGGGGAAGAAAACAAACAAACCAGAACATAAAGGCTTAAACTCAAGGTCTGATTACTCAGCACGTGTCCAGGTGAGTGGCTGGGATGCTACTTGGATGGCCAGGCCTACACAGCCCCCTCCCTGTCATGGCCATCCTGCTCTTGGTCCCAGAAAATCTCCAGGAAAGTCAGCTCATGCACATTTACAGAGCTGGGACTGACCATTCCCAGGTGCGATCTCAATCACACTAGGTAGTTCTTAACTCCCAGAGTGGGCAGCCACAGCCGCATGCAGACTGGTGCTGAAACAACAGCTTGGAGCTAAATCCGAGTGTTATTTCAGTGACAGTGCGGGTGGAGGAGCCTTGGCTTGGCCGTGTCTACCACACACCTCAGACCAGCTGGGCTTCAGGGCTCCCTGGGTTACAGTCAGAGGCAGCTGGTACAGGTTAGTGAAAGGCAGGAAAATGGCAGCAGCTCATTAACTGGAGCAACCCTGGAGCTGAAGGGTGATTTCGTGATAAATCATCTAAGCTGTCTGACTTTGCAGACTCAAGGGTTCCAGCCCAGCCCTTCACAAGGTCAGCTCAAAGCAAGAGAGATGGCTGGTTCCAACTCCATACACAGAAGGGACAGTAACAAACCCACTCACTGTCCATCCCCTTCCAGCTGCCCCAGTCTCTTCCAGTCATTTTTTCTCCTTGGGCCAATGCTAAGCTCATAATCACTGTGTGGACTGGATTTGAAGGGGGGGGGGGGGGGAGAGTGAGAAAATACAAGCCAGGGATCCATGTGTTGGTTTGTCTGGCTCTGGGGAGGAGCATCAGCTCAGAGCGAAGGGACGAGGAGGCCTGTTCAGCACAGAAAGCTAGAGATGCTGAAGCCCAAACTCAGCAGCAATCGGCGCCTGTGCACAGGCTCTTTGCTAAGCGTTTTCCTGCATGTGTTTCCCATCAATGCATTTGCTACTATAGATCCTGCCCTGGATCGTACCGTTCCTCCATTGACCTGAGCAGGTAGCCAGCATTTGGGGCCTTGCTAGGTTCCTTCCACTAGGAGAAGAAATTGATCACAGGAGTCAGGTATTTTTTTGGTGCAGTCACTATTATTTACAAATACTGTCCACATATTCCTGTCCTGACTACAGGAGAAACAAACAGCAGCAAGCAGTTTCCTTACTCAGAATCCACATCTGCCTTTCTAGAGAATCCTGCATATGAAGCAAGCTCTGGCTCTGTTTCCTGCCAGGATCACACTCACAGCTGTTTCTCTTGATTTTCTGCCTCACACACACAAAGCTGCCAGCTAATTCCTCAGCCCCTGTGTTTTCAATTAGCTCCAGGAAAACCCCACTTAGGCCTGATTTACACTTAAATGTAGATCAACTTAAGTACATCACTCAAGTAAGGTTGGGCATGTAGCTGTCTGTCATCATGTGACTCACCTGTAGGCAGGGCTGGATTATCGCAGGGCCTGTAGGAGACAGGAGGCCCCCAGAGTCGGGGGGAGGCTCAGCAAACCTCCATAGCCTCTTCCTGAAGAAGGGCATTCCTGCACGATGGGACCCTGCAACCTACTTTCTCCTGCCAGTCTCCCCGCCACCCTGGTGTCAGGGCTCTCTTTCCCACTTGGAAGCAGCTGCAGGAACCCCTGGGCACACCTGATTGTTTAGCAGAGCTGGGTTCTGCTGGCTGATACAAAACACAAAGAGGGTTTCAGTGCTGCCCTGAAGATCACCCACACGGCCCCAGCCAGTTGCTTCCAGCCCCAGTGCTGCACTGGGGCACCTCAGAAGGGTCTCCAGCAGCAGCTCCATTGCTGTGTCTTTGGCCCAAATTCACAAGCCCCTGGACCCTGTCAACCTCTGTATCTGTCTAGACTTGAACCCCCAGCTCCTTCTGAGCCAGGGTTTTCCCTCTTCTGGGGAGAAGGAAACTGGCACCACTGGAAAAAACCCCTGGGAAACTCCAAGGTAAAATAGCAACTCTGGATCTGTTCACCTTTGGCACTCCGCCTTCCCCCCCACCCTGACCCCACTGAGCCTTGGTCACACAGTTGGTCCATTTGCTGTTTCCTCTCACTGTCCATTTGGACCCCTGGCTTAGTGCCATATATGCTGTGCTTTGGACTAGCGTCTTTCTAAGCTTTTATAGTGGGTTTTTAAAGAATGTTTTTAAGCACCCTTGAGAATGGAGTGGGAGCTGGGACTTTTTAAGAGTCTGGCAAAGCTCTAATGCTGGGGGAAAGAGCTGAGCCCTTTGCACCATCACACAGGAGGGTTTGGCTAGTTCCCTGTGGGGCTGGCTCAGGAGAGTCCACAACTGGAGTAGTAGATGGAAAGGTGGGGCGGGGCAGGGGGTAGTTTTATGGTCAGGAGAGAGGTCCATTGGCAAAGCCGTGGGGCGCTCCCCACAGGAGCAGGAGCAGGAGCAGGGAGTGGAGGAACTGGATGAAAGGAAGGAGTGGGCTAGTGGGAGGAGGGGCCCACAGGAGACTTGAGGTGCATAAGCAAAGCTGGGGGAAGGTGGTGCCCAGCGCCTGCCCAGGCTAAGCTTGCCACCCACCTGCACTGCTGGTCTGGCGCGAGTCCCCAAATCACCAAGTTCACCCCAGAGATGGGTTTTGCAAAAGTGAAAACTCCGTAAGGCCTCTCTCACCCACCTGCCCTGCCACGTTCCTCTGGGGCATCCACAGCCAAATGCCGGCAGCTGCCAGAGCCACACGGGCACCCCAGAGAGCTGCACTTCCCATTGACTCACTTTCCTTGGTGTCTTTCTTTGCCTTCATCCCCCCACTCCCCTTCTAATGATAGTTAACAAGTCCCCGTCTCGTGCACCAAGGCCCAGTACCCAGGCAGGAGGGACTTCTTCGGCACTCTTCTCACTGCTGCTTAATGCTCTTGGAGCAAGAACTTGGCCTGAAATGGCCCTGAGGAAACTGCAGCAGCTGGCTGTTTTCCCCGGGCACGTTTCTTGCGTCCCTTCGCACGTCACACAAGAAGCAGTGGTTTGACGGGTTGATCCCCACTAATGTTCTGCCGCTAGTGAAGTGCTGGCTCTTCAGCTAACACCAATAATGGCTTGAGTGTTCTCCGTTGGTGGATCCAAGACTTTCACACATTCAGCGGCAATGCTGATTTCCCCCTGGTTTCCTTCTCCGGGATGATTTGAAGGACAGTGGCAAGGGGCTTTTGCCCCCCATCATTCATCTACTTTAAAACCGTTGCAAAGGGGATGGGGATTTCTTTCCGGTTTCTAAACAGCAGCCCAGCCTCTCGATTTTTGGATTTGCCTTTTGATAATCCAGCCCCCGTGTCCGCGAAGAAGGCAGGGGGATGGGTTTGTAGCAATGCTTGATCGCCCCCTGCTGGACAAGTTTAAAATTGCCTCCAATTTCTGGAACCAGCGCAGTTTCCAAGGTGGGAAACATGCTTCATTTCCAGCCACCAAAGGAGGGCAGATTAAGGAAGGTTGCTCACCTTGGTGAAGTAACTGGAGTTCTCTGAGATGTGTGTCCCCGTGGGTGCTCCACTGTAGGTGTGCGCGCCCGCGCGCACCACGGATCGGAGATGTCCCTAGCTATACTCGCCAGGGTCGTGCGACCGGGGGGACCGCCTGACTGACAGTTTGGCGCCTTGCAATGGTCGCGCGACCCGAGCCTTCCTCAGTTTCCTCTCCAACCACGAGCGATATAAGTAGCCCGAAGAAGAGAGGGGAGGAGGGACGGTAGTGGAGCACCCATGGGGACACACATCTCGGAGAACTCCAGTTACTTCACCAAGGTGAGCAACCTTCCTTTCTCCTCCGAGTAGTGTCCCCGTGGGTGCTCCACTGTAGGTGACTCTCCTAGCTGTGCCCTAATTGGATGGAGGGCCTTCTGAGGAGGTGATTTGTATAGAGGAGAGAACTGACATGCCTACTGAAGCATCTTGCTTTGTTGCAATGTCAATAGAGTAATGTTTTATAAAAGTATGAGGCGATGACCATATGGCCGCCTTGCATATCTCGTCGATTGGAACATTATGAAGGAAGGCTGTGTTTGTGGACATTGCCCTTGTGGAATGAGCTGTAATGTGTTGTGGTAATGGTGTTTTCGAAAGTTGGTAGCATGTTCGAATGCAATTTACAATTATCGTTGAAATTCTCCGTTTGGAAATAGGTGAACCCTTATTTCTTTCTGCTATGGAGACAAAGAGTCTGTTTGTTTTTCTGAATGTTTTTGTTCTTTCTAGGTAAAAAGCCAGCGCTCGACGGACATCCAGGGTGTGAAGGACGGCGTCTTCCAAACTTGAGTGGGGCTTTGGACGAAATACAGGTAAGTGTATTGTTTGGTTGTTATGAAAGGGTGAGGATCTCTTTGGGAAGAACCTTGGGTGAGGTCGTAGGCAGACCTTATCTTTGTGAAAAATTGTGTACGGGGGGTCTGCCATTAGAGCTGCTATCTCACTCACTCGTCTGGCAGAGGTAATCGCTACCAAGAAGACCACTTTCATCGTCAGATGTCCCAGTGGTGTATTGGCTAGACCTTCGAACGGTGGTTTTGTGAGGGACCTTAAGACCAGGGGGAGGTCCCATGCTGGGTTGGAGGGGCGGATCTCAGGGTATAGGTTTTTAATTCCTGTTAAGAACCTCTTAATGGTGGGATGAGAAAATATTGAAGTGTTTTGTATTTGGTTGTGGAAAGTGCCAATGGCTGCTACGTGTACCTTGATTGAGTTGAGTGTCAGTCCTGTACGTTTCAGGTGTAGGAGATAGTCTGGTATGACTTGGACCGGTGCCGAGTATGGAGAGTTTTGTGAACCATCACACCACCGGCAGAATCTAACCCATTTAAGCAAGTAACTCTTGCGGGTAGATGGCCTTCTGCTGTTTAATAGGATGTTCCTGATGGAGGCGGAACAGAGTAGCTCTTGACCTTGGAACCAGATATTCTCCAAGCTTTTAGGTTCAGACGTTCGGGATTCAGATGTAAGACTCTGCCGCTGTCCTGCGACAATATTGCTGGATGAAGAGGTAGGACAATTGGAGTTGTGCATAGCATTTGTAGTAGTAGAGAGTACCATGGTTGTCTGGGCCATGCGGGGGCAATGAGAATCATCTCGGTTTGGTCCATTTTCATCTTGAGTAAGGTCTTGAAAATCAGTGGAATTGGTGGAAATGCATATGCGTAGATGTGGGTCCAGGGGATAAGAAACGCATCGCCTCTGGAGTTTTTCCCAGTGCCAGCCCGGGAACAGTATATATGGCACTTGCGGGTCTGGTAGGTTGCAAAAAGATCTATTGACGGGTGACCCCATACCCTGAAAATTCTGTTGATGATGGGAGGGAAGATCTCCCACTCATGGGCATCGGTGAAACGTCTGCTCAGAGAGTCCGCTGTTGTGTTTAGGACTCCGGGTAAGTATGCAGCCGAGATGGCTACATTGTTTTTGATGCACCATTGCCATAGTTTCGTGGCCTCTGCGCATAGGGAGTTGGATCTGGCCCTGCCCTGTCTGTTGATGTAAAACATACAGGTGGTGTTGTCTGTCATGATTTTTGTATGGTTGTGTATCAGCTGCTCCTGGAATTGGGCACATGCTCTGTGCACTGCCCGAAGCTCCAACAAATTTATGTGAAGGGAGGATTCTTGCTGGGTCCATCTTCCTTGTGTGGTGAGGTTTAGGGTTGGAATGTGTGCTCCCCATCCCAACAAAGAGGCGTCTGTGCACATTAGGATTGTTGGGGGTTGTTGTATAAACGGTACGCCCCTGCAGAGATTGTGTGGTGTTATCCACCATTGTAATGAGTGTTTGATCTGTAGAGGTAGAGATATTTGTCGACTGGGGTTGTCCCTGTGGGGTTTGTATAATTTGCGGATGTACATTTGAAGAGGTCTCATGTGTAGCCGTGCATACTGGACAATAGCTGTTGTGGATGCCATGTGGCTTAGCAGCTGAATGCATGATAGAATTGTTGTGGTCGGTGCTGTTTGAATAGTTTTTACTAAGTTCTCTATATTCTGAACCCTCTGTTGTGACAAGAAGGCCCTTCCTAGTGTGGAGTCTATGCGGGCGCCTATGAATTCTATGATTTGTGTGAGTGTAAAGGTGGACTTCTTTTCGTTGATCTGTAGACCCAGTCTCTTGAACATTTGTATTGTTGTCTGTACTGCGCACTGGGTTTGTTCCCTGGATGGGGACTTTATGAGGCAATCGTCGAGGTATGGGAAAATTGTGACTCCTCGTGTGCGGAGGTAGGCAGTGACCACTGCCAATACCTTGGAAAAAACTCTGGGTGCCGTCGAAAGGCCAAATGGGAGAACTGCGTACTGGAAATGTTCAGTGCCTATGACGAACCTTAAATATCTTCGATGTGCTGGATGGATTGTAATATGGAAATAGGCATCCTGAAGGTCGAGGGCTGCGAACCAGTCGTTTTTGTCCAGTGCTGGTATTATGGTTGTGAGCGTTACCATTTTGAATTTTTGTTGCTTGACAAATTTGTTCAGCCTCCTTAAATCTAGGATTGGTCTCCAACCCCCTGTTCTTTTCTCTGTGAGGAAGTACGGAGAATACACTCCCTTCCTCCTGTGCTTTGGTGGGACCCTTTCTATGGCTCCTATGTTTAGGAGATGTAACGCATCCTGGTAGAGGATTAGTTCATGAGAGGTGTCCCTGAAAAGGGACGGGGAAGGGTAATGTGGTATGGGTTGTATCACGAAAGGGATGGTATAACCTATTTTGATGATTTGGAGGACCCATTTGTCTGATGTGACTGTGGTCCATTGTGGGTAGAAATTTCTGAGGCAGTTCTGGTAACGCTGAATTATAGTTGGTAAGTGAGAAACGCTGGTTTGTTGCAGGCTCTCGACTTGAACATCCAAATTGTGGTTTGTTCATGGCCGATTGTGGCGCTGGAGGCTGGTTTGATGGTTGTCTCCTGCGTTGGGGACGTTGGCGGTTCCTGAAAGTGAAGGGATCCTGTCTTTTGTAGTTTTGTTGATGCTGGAATTGGGCTTGGTAATAAGACTGGTAGCGTGGAGTATATGGCTGGTATCGTAGTGGTTTCCTTTTAGGTGGTTGTGGGTAGATACCAAACGTGCGTAAGGTAGCACGGGAGTCTTTTGACGTGTGCATCATGTCGTCAGTAGTTTCCGCAAAGAGTTTCTTCCTGTCGAATGGGAGATCCTCTATTGTAGATTGTAAGGGCTTCGGTAGGTCTGCTGAGTGGAGCCAGGAGGCTCTGCGCATGACAATGCCCGTCGCCATGATTCGTGAGGAGGTGTCCGCAACATCTCGTGCTGTCTGGAGAGCTGTTCTGGAGATCAATTGTCCTTCTTTTATGATGGCATGGAATTGTGTTTCTTTTTCTTTTGGTATAAACTCGATAAAATCCGCAAGCTTTAAATAGTTATCATAGTCATAGTTCACTAATAAGGCTGAGTAATTAGAAATCCTGAGTAGGAGGGTAGATGATGTGTATGTTTTCTTGCCAGAAAGTCAAGTCTCTTGTCATCTTTGTCGTGAGGTGCTGACTTATTAAAAGGCTGTTTGCCTCTTTGATTAGCGGCTTCCACTACCAGGGAGTTCGGTGGGGGATGTGTGAACAGGAATTCTGAGGATTTGCCCTGTATATAATACTTTTTGTCTACCCTCCATGAAGTCGGGGGAATTGATGCTGGCGTACGCCAGATATCATCAGCTGGCTCCAGAATTCCTTCATCCATGGGAAGGGCCATTCGCAATTGTTTCTTAGTCATGGGGTCAGACCCCAACTCTTTCCAGTTTAACAGAATGCATTCCAAGGGGGTGCAATACTCCGGGCTCTTCCCTTGTCCTTGCCCCATACCCGGGACTACCCCTAGGCGTCCCAAGGGAAACGGACTTACCACCAAACGGACTAGTCCCACCTGCAGACCGGACCAGTTCCACACCGTCGCCCGACCCTATGCCAGTGATTCTCCGCTTACCAAGGGTGCATTGCACCGGAGTGCCCACCAGGCAGGACACTCTCACACAACGAGGCCCTCCGGCAAAGTGCCAGTGCACGCGTGGGTGTTGAAGCGGCGGCTGCCCTGGCCCTTGGCGGGGTCTGAGCAAGGCTATTTAAAGCCCCTAAAGTCCCAGCAGAGTCGCCAAAAACTTGCAGGTGGACGCCCGAAGACGGGCAGGGGCTAGCAACAGTGGGTTCGTTGCCCGGAGTGCACAGCACCAATAATCACACCAGGGCGGAGAAGCACTCGAAAGTTTATTTGAGATTTCAAGCAGGCACACGGAGACAGGCGCATCTCAAATCATGCGCACCCCACCCAGTTGCGGTGTCCCTTATATATGTGGGTTGTTTATGGGGAGCTTTGGCCTTGGTGTATGTGGCACTTCCCCGCCTTTCTCTTTTCAGTGTTTCTATGTGAATTGCTGCAAGCTAAGACCGGCTTGTACTGGAACTGTTATTCTGTTATTGAGCCCAGGCTATCAGTTCCTGCAACCGGGGAACAGCCTTATATAGGGTTGTCGTTGGGGTTGTTGTGTCTCAGCGTGTCTGAGTCTGGAGCGAAGGGGTTTCATCGACACGGTGGCGTTCCACCCCCCCACCCCACCCCCGAGTTACCCAGTGTGTGACCCCAGATACAGCCAGGGGCACCAACAATAGGAGCTGATCAGTCCTGGCTATGGGTGGCATTCCTCTGAGGTGTGAAAAGAGAGACGTACATGTCCTTGACTAGATCTGGCTCTGAAATTGTTTTACCCAGCAATGTACGCAGATTTAGTAATTGGCTATAAAAGACGTAGATCTGGGTAATCTTGCAAAATCATCAGCAGCAGAAAGTTCCTAAAGCTGTTCCAGACTGGCACAAAAAGAAGCACCCAAAAGTAAAACAAAGTTAAGAAATGATTTTGCAAGCATAGGGGGGTGCCTATAAAAGCAGCGCCCTGAGAACAGCAAGGACAGAGTCGACAGGAGTAGCGCCCTGACAAGCCGTCGGACTGATCACCCGGAGGCAGCTCCCCGGTCCTAGAATCTTTGGACCAAAAGGAGGCCACCCTAGAATCGTTTGGGTTGGTAACCGTGCACGAAAACCGGAACCATTCTGCACTGCTGACTGATGATAACCCGCCGATGAAGTATCAAAACAAACCTGTAACCAGAATGCTATTGCAGCTGCTTCTGCTTGTTGTTGGGTAAATATGTCTGCAATTGATACTCACTGTAGTTAAAAGTTACTAATGGGGCTATTTGTGGGAATAGGAGGAGGAGTAGTTATAATCTTGCTTTAGCTTGTAGGATTTGGAATGCTGTGTGTATGTTTGCTGCGTCCTTTTAGGCAATTGAAAGATAGTGATTTGTGTTAAAGTATTTAGTCAATAAAAATTACATAAAATAGTGTACACAAAAATCAGTGGTCTCAGGCGTTCTCCTTGAGTCCCTGCACACCGCTCTTGCATCATAAAAGAACGAGATGAGGGAGCTCACAATGCAATCAGGCAGATTCAGTATGTTGGATATCAATTCACGATCGATTGACTTAGAACTGGTCTGATAACTGCTGAGCTGGGTGTGTGCAGACATGAGTTCATTAGCCTCAGGAGCAGAGATCCCCCATCCTGCAGTGATTCCCTGCTTCACCAGTGTCAGGTTATGTACACACGATCAGATTAAAGCACAACATGGCAATAACGCTATAAAAAACATGTGACCTTTATTGCAGGAGAGCGTGTACACATGTCGCTCCTTGCAACGCAACAGAATTCTTTGCAATATCGCGGTGTAGCGCAATGAATTCTGGGCACCTATCCCATAGTTCAATTTTCCCTGAATTGGCGCTTGGAAACATGGAATGAAGGAAAGGAAGGGAAAGCGCCATGGGTAAACTCTCAGTTTCCCGTGGTGCACTGTGTTTCCCTTGCGTCTTCCTCGTTGCCAATAGCAACTCACGCCTATTTTCAACAGTGCAGTGCCGCACTACTTGCGAGCAATCACAACTGCGACAGCATGGATCCTGCTCTGATCTCCACTGTCGCCTTCAGCATTCTAAATACATCTCGGCTGGTTGCTCAGTACGCAATGAGCTCTGAATCAGACGAGGACGCTGAGGAGCAGGGGCTGATCGATGCCATGCAGAGCAACAGCACCACATTGCTCAGCTCCTTCACCGATCATCTGCACACGGTGCAACACCGTTTCTGGTCGCGAGAGACGAGCACCAAGTGGTGGGATCGCATTGTTATGCAGCTGTGGGATGACGAGCAGTGGGTACAGAACTTTCGAATGCGAAAAGCAACCTTTTTGGAACATGAGGTCCGCCCTAACCGTGGAGAAGCGTGTTGCGATAGCTGTCTGGAAGATGGAGACTCCTGACTGCTACCGGTTGGTTACAAACCAGTTTGGAGTCGGGAGGTCCACCGTCGGATTAGCTCTCTCACAAGTCTGCCGAGCCATCAATCACATTCTGCTACAGAGGACGGAGACATTGGGCAATGTTCGTGAGATTGTGGACGGCTTTGCTGCCATGGGATTCCCTAACTGCGGGGGAGCAATAGACGGCACACATATCCCAATTTTGGCTCCAGACCATCTCGCGACCGAGTACATCAACAGGAAGGGCTACTTCTCCATGGTGCTGCAAGCACTCGTGTATCACAAGGGGCATTTTACGGACATCAATGCTGGGTGGTCGGGAAAGGTGCATGACGCCCGCATTTTCAGAAACACTGGACTGTACCGGAAGCTGCAAGGGGGTACCTTCTTCCCAGATCAAAAAATTATGGTGGGGGATGTGGAGATGCCCATAGTCATCCTCGGAGACCCAGCATACCCACTGATGCCATGGCTCATGAAGCTGTACACCAGGAACCTAGATTGCAGCAAGGAGCGGTTCAATTACAGATTGAGCCGCTGCAGAATGACTGTGGAGTGTGCCTTTGGCCATTTAAAAGGGTGCTGGTGCTGTTTGTATGGGAGGCTGGACTTAGCGGAGGACAACATCCCTGCTGTAATTGCGTTGTGCTGTGTCCTTCATGACATTTGTTAAAATAGGGGAGAAAAGTTTTCCCCGGGGTGAGCTATGGAGGCACAGCGCCTCGAGGCAGCATACGAACAGCCAGCCACTAGGAGTATTAGGGGGGCCCAACGAGGAGCTGGTCGCATAAGGGAGGCACTCAGGGACCATTTCAATGATGCCTTCCCGTAGTTCACTGCAAGGACGCACCAGGTGCACCTTATGAGATTTTCACTGTGTACAAATAAAGCCACTCTTCAAATTATTTGTTACTGTTTTTATTAAAAGATTAAAGGGGGGGGGGGGAGGTCCTACAGGTGGGTGTAGCTGTGGGTCTCTAAAAAGTAGCTCTATGATGGACTGGATGATGCAGTATACCAGGGGGACGGGTGGCCTTCAAAGAAATGCTTTGAAGGACTACAGGGTGTCGGAGGCAGACACGGCTGAACTGTGTGGAGTGGAGCCCGTACTTTAATCACCTGGGTCTGCAGAGCAATGATGCTCTTGAGCAGTTCTGTTTGCTCCTTCATGACGCTTATCAGTTCGTCCCTGTGTTTCTGCCTCCTCTGTTGGGATTCCTCTCTCCAGGCTCAATTCTCCCTCGCAGATGCCTCTGTTGTTTTCATCATCTCCTGGAACATATCCTCCCTGTTTCTTCGAGCACGCCACCGAATGTTTCTCATGCGGTCAGCTGGGGTAGACACTGGCCTAGTGAAGGTCGAATCTAATAAAAAAAAAAAATAATAAAGCTATTGTTAACGCATAGCATAGATAACCAATGTAACCTTCCAGTAGCACTTTCCACTGGAAGGTACAGGGCAGTCAACATCCTATGCTTCGCTGAAGTGGACAAGATACATCCTAATAGAATCCTTACTGTGGGCTAACATTCTGCACAGGGCACACAGATGGAACCTGATATCTCTCTCCTCAGAGTGCCCCTGCCAGCTAGAATACATATCCTACATGCCACTGGATGCAAGCCAGGACCGTATGCTGCTGCATTGTGTGCTGCCATGGTTCCCAGTGCTGTGCTTTGCAGCTGGCGAGGCTGAGTATCCTTATACGGGAGCGTAGACACATACGCTCTCTCATCTAACCTGAGTAGGAGGCTCTGGAGGTACATCAAGGAAACCTTTAGTGACCTAAATACAGATGATTTTTTGACAATCACTGCTTGTGTTGATGCACTTCTAATGAATGCATAGTAAAGAGCATGCACAGCGGGGACCGAGACAGCAAGCACCCCTGCCCCGGACAATGATTTTTTAGCAGGAGCCATAGCTGCACGGAAGAGAAACTTACCTGAACCCCTCTCTGCCGCCTCAGAGGACATGCTGCAATTCATGTCTTGGGTGGACGTCTCAGCAGGGGTGCAGAAGAGCTCCTGACTACACGCTGTTTCGCTCTCCTCCAGGTCATCCTCCATCTCCTCCTCCTCATCGATCACGTCCTCATCCTGCTCAGGTCTGGCATTCACTGAATGAGGGGGGGACAATGTGTCCATGGGACTCTTGGCAGTGGTTGTGGGGTCCCCACTGAGGATGGCTTCAATCTCCTTGTAGTACCTGCATGTAGCAGGTGCTGATCCCGAACGGAGGTTTGCCTCCGTCGCTCGGTGATAGGTTATTCTTAGCTCCTTCACCTTCGATCTGCACTGCACAGTGTCTCTATCATAACCTCTCTCTGACATGGCCCGAGAAATTATGCCATATGTATCGTAATTTCACCTGCTGCCGCGTAGCTGCGCCTGCACAGCAGACTCTCCCCAGATGCTGATCAGGTCGAGCACCTCTGCTATGCTCCAAATGGGTGCGTGTCTTCCATGATGGGCCGCCATTGCTGGTGAAGATCGGAGCTGCACTCCACTCCACGAGGAAGAGAACAGGAAGTGAAACAGAGGAGAAATTCGAAAATCCCGGGAATCGAAACAGGGCGGGGACTGTTTCGTCACAGCCACAGAGCGGGTGGGGGGAAGACCAGAGAGGACGACTTTGGAAAGCTGGAACACTTCCAGAGGCCAATCATTGCGCGTTAAGCGTACACACGAGTCGAAAGGCACAACAGCTGTTCCGCGTTAAGTGCTACCACCCTCGTCGAGGTGGTTTTTCTATTGCGCTCCAATAGGGCTGTTGACACGCAACAGCCCTATTACACGTGTGTACGCTGTTGTTGTTATCGCGCAGTAATGACTGTTAATGCGCGATAAAGTGATCGTGTGTACATGGCCTCAGAGTTCAGTCAGACTCCTGCCTTGGAACTTAGTTCTCCATTCAGCGCTAATTCTGATTCCATTCTTGATGCAAATGAAGTTTCTGCTGTCCATTCAGTGTGCTAATGGCTCACCTCTTCACTGTAGATGAGGCTAGGGGACAATGTTCCCTCTAAGGTTTGGCGGCTTGTGTGCAAAATTTTCAACCTGTGTGCAAAATTTTTTCTGAATAAAATTTTTGTGCAAACTCACACGACAGAAATGATTGAAAAATACAGAACAATGACAAATTAATAAAAGTTACTTTAAATTGTTTTTATTAATCATTCAAATATATTTTATGTTTAAATGACATTATGTCTCATCAATTCTTCAGTACCGTTCGTCCGCCTTTGTCGGTTTTCCAAAATGAATAAACAGTGTCCAGGTTAACAGTCTGCCCTGAAGCTAAATAAAGCTTAATCCTCATCAGATTGTCCAGATGGCTGACTTCTAAACGATTTCTAGTCTTTGTCTTTATTTGATTCATTAGACTGAATCCTCTCTCACAATCAGCACTAGATGCCTGGAAAGTTGCACAAATGTCTAGAAGGAGTGATAGTTCACTGAGCTGTTCCTGCTGCAGAGTGTAGGAAACCATGTCTTCGAAATTCTTCATTGCACCTGTTTTCATCTTCTCACTAACAGTTAATTTAAAGTCCACATACTGATTAAGCAGATCTTTCTTAAAAGTTTCTACTGTCTTGTTCAGCAGTGTGCTATATCTTGCTGCTAGTATTTCAAGCTGCTGATGTCCAAATGAGAAATCATTCATACTCTGTAAAGTTGAAAAGAAATCCCTATCGAAAACAGACCATTCCTTTAGCTCATCCTCAGGAAACCTGCAGTCAAAATGGTTACATATTCCTTCAACAAATCGAATTACTGCTCTAGTGTCTACAGGAGATGGAAATGATGCCATCAGAACTTGGACCTCTTCTGAAAAATGAACAATTTTGCCGAGGTACTGGGATCGAAGTTTCACAATTCTGGCTTTAGTGAACTGGAAAGCCTCTATTGTGGTTAGTGTACTTCTCTGAAGCAGTCGACACAATTCTGCCAGTTCCCCTAACACATCATACAATATAGCGATTGAAACATGATATTCTGGTTTTTTCAGTCTGTCTAAACAGTATTTGTGAATTGGGTCATTGTTCTCTGCAACCTGTTCTTGACAATATTCCATCAGCATGGCATAATTCCTCATCAAGGCTCGTACAGCAAAATGTCTAGAAAGCCACCTTACTTCATTCAGTGGCCTGAATGAAACAGACTCACAATCTGCAGCTTGACATATATCCCCAAACTTTGACTTCTTCACAGATGACCGACTAAAAAGTGTATAGACTGTTCTTAGTAGGGTTTCAATGTCTTTCATTAAAGGTACATGCTTCCATGCATCATCAAGTCCTAAGTCTTCTCTATGTGCCACACAGTGCTGTTCCAACAGATGTGGAATAGACTGACGCAGTACTGCAGCCACACCATTACGCTTTCCAAGCATAACTGAAGCACCGTCCGAAGTAAACATAACCATTTTGCTCAAATCTAAGTTGTTATCAGCATAGAACTGTTTAATTGCTGAAACGATAGCAGAACTGTCACACGCTGACAATTTCAGAATTCCTGCAAACATGGTACGATGAGAGAACTCTTCTACTTTTCTGAATTTAACATAAAGGATTAACATTTTGTTTACAGAGATATCGGTGCTCTCATCAACTATTAGCGTATGGAACAATGAGCTCTGCCAATCATTTAACATTTCCCGATGAATAACAGAATTTATGCATTCAACAAATTCGAATGCATAATTTTTACTTCTCCAGTTTTCAGGAATTTTAACATATTCCCCAACATGATGGTGTATCTCTTGAACCGATAGCAATGATAAATTTAGTTTTATTGCAAGAAGGACGTTATTGATTAAAATTTTTACTTCAGCAGCAGTAGACAATTTCCTCTCAGACATCTCAGCTCTATTTTCTCTATCTTCGCGTGTCTCAC
>VOCT01080243.1:0-19148 GCA_007922175.1 Pelusios castaneus
TTTTGTGGAAAATCTTCTGGTCTATGGCAGTTAGGTTTCTGGTCACCTCATCAATCTGCTTTGCCATTCCAGACTTGCAGTGCTACAGCAGGGCTTTCCAATCTGTCCAGATGCTCTGTAGCTGCTGCTGCAACAGATTTCATCTGTGCTTGCAAATCTTCTCTCTGCCCTTTCTGGGAAACCTCTAGGTGCTGCTTAATTCCTTTTGTGAAATTTCAAGATCTTGTTTTAGAACTTGTTTTAATTCCTTTTGGTCATCTTTGATTTCTGTAAGCATCTGTTTTTATACCATATTGGCTCAAGAATATCAGCTCAGTTTCCATCCATGGAAACTGGGTTCTGCTTCTAACACCAGTGTTACCCTTATTTTTACTTCAACTGTTGGCTAATTTTGGAGGGTCTAGGGTGTTGTTTCTGTTAGGGGGAAGAATTTTATTCTGGAGTCAGATTTCTTTGATGCAGCCCTATTCATTTACAAAGAATATATAAAATTCCTCTTTGCCTGAATGCAGCAGGAATTAAACTGCAGAAGACAGGTTCTGTGTTCAGAGTTCAGAGCCTTTCTTTAGTCAACACTTTTTTTACTTAAATGCTTTTTCAGCTCTCTTCTCAGTGTCTTTTAATCAGAACTTCTATGGCTACATATGGTCGTCTTCTCCATGCTTCTGCTGCTTCTTTCTCTCACTCACACATTGAGGCCCTGTCTTCACTGAAAATGCTGCATCAATCCCCACGGATCAACACAGTGGGATTGATTGAGTGGCCAGTGTAGACCCATGCAATCAATCCTGGAAGCTCTCTCGTGTTGATGCAGTAACTCCACCCCTCCAAGTGGAGTAATGCTGCATCGAAAGGAGAGCCCTTCAAGTTGATGCAGCCGAGTGAAGAGATACAGGTGGTAGGCCCAGGCTGATGCTTATTATGCTAACTATGATTGTTTTGCTGTTAACCCTCTCCATGTCCCATTTGTTTTATTCTCCTATAATAAGATGAATCATAGTACTAATATTGTAAACTGTGATGCAGGGATTGTTTTATTAAAAGTATAGACAGTGCCTGGAATTTTGGAGCCCTTACTGCAATACAGTAACGATGTCATTCAGTTTGAAGGTTCGTCATGTTAATCATCTTATTCTTTCACTTTTCCTATACTTTTCCTTACTCTTTCAGCTATTGTGGCATCTTCATAGTGCTTTAATCTAGTGGTCTTTGGTTGACTCCTCCCCCACATCTTAAGTTAGGGAGCAGAGAGAATTCATGGGTCAATATCAGTCTTTTCTAGCTTTGAAATACACACATCATTGTACTAGATGGAGGGGTAGAAGCCCAGAAGTAATTTGTGAACCTTGAGCTCCTGAACAACAAACCAAACCCTCATTTCAATAGCTCAAGAGACCTTATGAATCCTAGTTCAGAGATCTTTTTCCCACTAGATTTTGTGAATTGGTGACTGTTCAATCTTACAACTTTATTTTATAAGTGTTTGAAACACTTGTTACTAAAATTAGCAACTAAAAGGAACATGTCAGCTTGCTAAACCCTTATGCAGTAACTGGATGGAAAGATACTTTTAAGTGAAGCCTAATGTTGAACAAAATATAAATGTAACCCTAAACGCTGTCAGCGAGTGCTCATTCGTTGTAATGTCTAGATAATTCTCTATAGTAGAGCAATGCAAGTAGGAATGAAGACTTTTTTTTACTCTTTCATAAACAGTCTATTCTTTTTTATAGTCGAAGGGGGAAAATTGCAATATGTGTATTAACCTTTATGGGTAGACATTAATAGTATTCACCTTTGGAGCAGTGAACTAGTGATCTAGGTGTCTGTCTCTAACTTTGTGAATGTTACTTGCTGGGCGCAGAGGAAGCATAGCCTCACAAACCATCTTCATTGAGTTTGATATGGAGAAATAACACTCATGCTGATGTAAGCAGTAAGTTCAGCTTATTACAAAAATATGTACTGGAAGTAACTGAAGAACTACAAAACGTTAGACATTTTATTGAAAAATTCCAATAAGACTTCTTAACACTAAAATGAAGGTAGGTGATGGAATAAACACGCTTTGTCTGTATCCAGCAGGCGCATGTCATAGTTTATTCCCTGACAGATGACAAATTAATAGGCCAGAGTTCCCAAAGTCTTCCCTCTACCGCTGCCTCCTGATCAAAATATCTGTTTGATTGGTTCACTTGTCCACACTGGAGAAGAAATTAATATTCAATATTTAAAACAATTTGTCAATTCACTCTAGCAAAGTGTTACTTGCATCAACTCTAAGCTCAAAGAAGCTTCACTATTTTAATAAACATGTTGAGTCTGCGTTGAATTCACACCAAAGGGTAAAACTTCCGTACTTGTAAAGAAAAATGAGCCTTAAATTAAGTAGTCCATATAATATTTATTAACCTGATTTGCATATTAATTTTAATACTACACAGTGCCTCTCTTTCTTTAACAATTTATCAGTGCTATTTAGTTCAAATACCTAAATCTATTCATATAAGTTTTCCCCTAAAAGCTAATGGACTTATCATTTTGAAATATCTTATTCAGCTTTTATCACAATGTAGTGAATGCTAGATTTAAAGGAAACTGTTAACATTTGTCTCCCCTTCCCCCACCCCACCCTTGAGACAACTGAATGCAATAATGATTTGACTATTTTTCCCCCCATGGTCTGTATGATTTGTTACAACAATCACAGAGATGCTTACTGTGTACATCAAACAGAATCTACACACAATGGGCCAAACTTAGTTTAATTGTATGCTTATCCTTAGAAGACATATGTTTTTTAATTTGAACCTCTATCCCCAGCAAAAACAAAATAATGAAAGGGAAGTTATAGAAAACTCTCTATACGGCAAGGAAAACAGCTCGTAATTTTTTTTTTCTGTGGGCCTCCCTTATACTTCCTTCACTCTTAACTCTTCCAACCCTCCAGGTATACTTGCTTGCCCTGTGCGTCTCCAGTTTGGAAAACGAAAAACATGGACCCTAAACTAGTATTTTGGTATAGTTTCATCAGTCTGTTGGCTTTAAAAAGTGAACAAATCATAATTCTGCATTACCCAATTCACAACAACAACAAATGCTTAAAATGTACTTAACTCTAATTCAAAGTTCCAGGTATTGCAAGAGCCAGAGTAACTTGTGAGCCAGTTCAGTGCCTGCTGCCGTACTTAAACATTATTTGAATTATTTAGTAAAATGCTTAGCTTGAATTTTGCACCTAAAATATTCATGGGTGCAGAACTAGAAGCGTCATCTAATTACTAATTTGCTTGATTTTAAGCTCCTATTACATTATGGGAATAATTTACATGTATTCGCAAAAGCTCTAGAAATGTTTTTACTATCTTCCCAAAATAACCAGCTCAGTAATACTTAAACCACAAATAAACCTTAAACTTCCAACATGAAAAGCATTTAACAGCCAAAGAATAGAAATGAACAAGTAGAAACAAATGTATTAAGCCACTTTCTGGTGAAGTATTTTCAGCAGTGACAGTTGTGGATATTGGTCAAGGCCTGCTCCCCCACCCCTATATATTTTGATAGTAACGACTGGACTTAGTAATGTAGAAGGAGCTGCAGTGACCACTGAAGTTAGCTTCATAACTATTTCTGTTTTAACCCTGTATTCGTTACCCTCCTTCATGCAACTTCCTCGCATTTTTAAGTGAGCATGCTCCAACACAGAGCTTCAGGGGCTCAGCAGGACTTCCCTTGCAATTGCTGTTCTAAGCTGCTGTGCACTGGATGGGATCAAGTGCTAGAACTGAGAGTAGGGAGCTTGCCTCTCTTATGCGCTGAGGGATCTTCCTGTGGGTGCCCAGGCAGTATGGAAGATTAAGATGTCTTGAATGCAGATAGAATTGTGGGAAAGGAACCAAAACTGGGAGGGAAGGTCTGAGAAGGAGAGTCAGTGATGGGGTGGGGGGTGACTGGGACTTGTTGAGGAAGGAGACTGATAGGGAATGGGGTGGAGGAAGGCAGGGAAGAGGAGAGGCTAGGACAAGGAGATGGAGTGGGAAAAGTCTGATGTTGAATAAGGAGCTTGGAGAGAGTGACTGGGACTGAGAGCCATGGGGCAGAGAAATGTGGAAGAGAGACACGAGTTGAGGAGACTGAGACTGGTATGGAGAACCAGTGATGGGGTAGAGATGGCACTGGGACAAGGGTGGGTTGGAGGACACAGGGCAGATAGATTGGATTGAAGAAAATGGAAGAAGCCTGTGAAGACGACTGTGGGAGAAGTCTGTGCCCCCTAGAAAATAACTCGCTTCCAGAACCTGGAATGGAACTTAGGATTCCTGAGTCTCATCATTCCTCTGCTGACAGCAGATGTTTGGGAAAGTCACTGGTAAAGTGCCTCCCCTTCTAGTATCTGGTCCACATGGAGAATGACAGCCTATCGCTGCTATTAATTACTCCATTTGATCAAGTAGCAGAGGTGTTTGTGGTGGATCTAAATGTTCCAACCTTGCAAATGACCTATGTAGGTGTCCATACGATGCCACATAATGGAATTTTTGTTTTTCAGTATGCTTATTTGGAAACCTAGGAAACGACACACACACTTTTCAACTTCTGCAACAAGAGGCAGGGTTCCTACAGACAGTAATCTTTTACTATACAAGCTTGATTCAGTCCCAGAGTGGGTCCAGCCTGTGAGCCTGTACACTGAACCAGCGGCCTGTGGGGAAAAAATATTATGTGATCGTATAATTAAAGACTGTATCAGCAGTTATTCTACAGAGGGCTTAATTAAGATTATCTATCTATCTGGATTTTTAAGTTCTACACTGAAAATGGCTAGAGACAGAAAGATGAAATTTAACTTAAAATCTTTACTGAGAAGTGCCCTTGGGGGCCCAGTGAAATTTGATTACAATTTGATTGTGCTGTGACTCTTCAAAAATCCCAGGCTGCATGTATATATAATATATGTGATTATGTTGTTTTTCACAGAGCTTATAAAATATACCACTAAAAGGCTATGCTGCATGTGCACATGTAGCTAATGTAGCTATGTGTTCAAGGTGTGAAATGTACTCAGGGTGTGTGGACTCGCACTAGGACTGGAAGCTATGGAATTCAATGACTTCTGTAAGCATTGTTATGTTGGTCTTGCCAGAAAGTCATTTATATTTTAAATTTATGATGCGCTGCAATGTGTACGTGTAATGAATAGGGAGGAGTCAATTGTCATTGGTAGCAGTGCTCAGATAGAGCTTATCATAAACAACTGAACTTCATCTTTTTTTGTCATGACAACTCCTGTTGGCTAACGGAGATGCCTACCTCTCTAGAGTTTCTTTTCTGTATACAATCTAGGATGTCTGGATAGGTTTAGATTCTGGATTATTTCTGACCACAGCATATTCTTTAGATTTCCAGGTTGTTTTTCTGCTGCCAGAGCCTTACCTATCCAGATTCCATAATTTGATTTGTGCTCCTAATCCCAGATTTACTCCACTACAAAAATCTTAGCTGCTGCTGAGAATCTTTGTAGAATATGAATGTTGGTCCATTGTCACTGTGTTCATTCAGCTTGGATCTGATGGACACTAGAAAGATTGCAAAGAGGCAAAACTAAGAGGGAGCAAAAGTTTAGGTCTAAAACTTGGGGAGCTGACTCAGAAGCTGAGGAGCAAGGGACTATATGCCCTCTATGGGTGGGGTAGGCAGGTAGACCAAGATTTTTTTAAAAACAGAGCCTAAAGTTAGGTCCTTAAATAAATGGGCTGACTGTCCAATGTGCTGATCATCCAAGTGTTCGCACTGGATTCAATGGAAGCAGTTGGTTTTTCAGCATGTATTTAAAAAATCCACTTAGGAGCTCCTATTTTTGAAAATCTCCTATTTTGAAAATCTTCAGCTCCTATTTTTGAAAATCTTGCCCTTATACCATAGTGTGTCATATGTGTGTATATAGGCTATATGTTAATATACCATACCATATATATAGGATAGAAATATGGTGCAAGGGTGTTGAGTATAAACATCCATTAAATGATTGAGAGTCACTCAGATACTATGGAGATAACGGTCCGATAAATACCTACATACACAAATTTATCACATGTATATCCCTGATGTGTGTATGTAATTTTCTGTTGACATACATGCTGCTTCCAATTTCTGAGGAGGGAAGTATTAGAATTTTTTTAGTTTAGAAGGACTTCTAACAAATTTGCATCAGAATATGAAGTTGCTAAATATGTACAACTGCCCCCTCCACTCTGTTCCCATGTGTTGTTGCTTGAAAGACTGTTGTTAACATTAGTATCCTTGAGATTTGTTGGCAATGTGCTCTTTATTTTTCCCTTTGAAATAAAGAACAGGAGAAGGCCCCTAAATCCAAAATGCCAGCTATTGTGTCTATTATACTCCCATTTTTCTGAACTCTGTTTAAGATCTCTTCTACTATATTCATCTTTAGGCGCTTCTCTGTGGAAAACTTATACATAATATAAATTATGTATGTCTTGGAGACTTTTTGAGGCAAACAAGTACACCTCACTACTCTTGTCATTAAAAAGGTTTTTGTCCATCTAAGGCTATGTACACACTACCATTTTTAACGCGCAATAATCCTCTTCCGCATTAATTCTCCCGTGGCTGTTGTTGCGCGAGATCGCGTACACACTATGCTTGCTCTAACGGAACAAAGCCCCCCCCCTTCTGAGCGCAGTCCTCCAGGAAAGCGAAGGGGATTGTGGGTACGTATCCCAGAGTCCCCAGTATCATCTCCCGTGGTGCATTCCGCTACTGACGCTACCCAGCGGTTGCCAATAGCAACGAGCGCGAATTTCAAATTGAAGCAACCTTCTTCTCGGCACTGCCTTTTCAGAATCGACATGGATTCAGCTGTGATCTTGAATGCTGCCTTCAGCATTGTGAACACAGCCCAGATTCTGTTGCGGTTTGCCTTTGGCTATGATTCGGAGCATGACACGGATGACTCGGTCTCGGATGATGACAGCATTGAAAACCAAACGGACATTCTGATCAGTTTCGCGGACCAGCAACACAGCCTGAACCGCCGTGTTTGGTCCCGGCAGACGAGCACAGACTGGTGGGAACGAATCGTCCTTCAGCTGTGGGATGATGATCAGTGGCAACAGAACTTTAGAATGCGGAAAGCCACATTTATGGAGCTATGCCAGGAGCTTGCCCCTGCCCTTCGATGCAAGGACACGAGGATGAGACCCGCCATGACCGTGGAGAAGCGTGTGGCTATCGCACTTTGGAAACTGGCGACTCCAGACTGCTACCGCTCGGTCGCAAACCAGTTTGGGGTTGGACGCTCGACCGTTGGAGTGGCACTGTCACAAGTATGCAGAGCCATCAACCGTATTCTGCTCAGGAGGATGGTGACCCCGGGAAACGTGAGGGAGATCATCGCAGGATTTAATGAGTTGGGCTTCCCGAACTGTGGGGGTGCAATAGATGGGACTCACATCCCTATTCTCGCTCCCGACCACCTTGCCTCTGAATACATCAACAGGAAAGGATACTTTTCGATGGTTCTACAGGCACTGGTGGACCACCGTGGTCGCTTTATGGACATTAATGCTGGCTGGTCTGGAAAGGTGCACGATGCACGCATCTTTAGAAACTCTGGACTATTCAGAAGGCTACATGCTGGAACATTTTTTCAAGACGAGAAAATAATTGTGGGCGGTGTAGAGATGCCAGTGGTGATACTTGGGGACCCCGCCTACCCACTGATGCCATGGCTCATGAAGCCGTACACCGGGAAGTTGGATCCTGACAAGGAGCGTTTCAATTACCGGTTAAGTAGATGCAGAATGGTTGTGGAGTGTGCCTTTGGCCGTTTAAAAGCGCGCTGGAGAGCGCTGTATGGCAGGCTAGATCTCCACGAGGACAGGATCCCATTAGTTATTTCGGCTTGCTGTGTTCTTCACAATATATGTGAAAGCCGGGGGGAGAGATTCAGGAACTCTTGGACCACTGAGGCACAACGTCTGGAAAATGCCTACCAGCAACCAGACACGAGGGGTATCCGGGGGGCGCAGCTAAGGGCAGTTCGCATAAGGGATGCGTTAAAAACCCATTTTAGTACTGTTGGTTAAAATTGTACCTTTGAATATAGTTACTAACCATTTCCTATATGTTTCAACTGTTAAAAATTAAGCTTTAGAAATTTTGTGTTTTTCCCCTGTAAACATTCATTGAATCAAAAACCGTTAATGTTAAATTAATGAAACAAATAAAGAAAGTCTGATTAAGTTTAACAAGGATTCAACTTTATTTAATTAACATTGATCAAAACTCGGGTTTGAGGGGAGTAGGGACTAAAGGTGGGTGTAGGTGCGGGACTCAACTACATATGTTGGGGGAGGGGTTCTGTTAGGGTTACACCATGGATGTCCATGGTGGTCTAAAAACTGTCTGGGGGGGGAATGTGGCGTGGATGCACTGAAAGGCATATGAGGCTGATGATGGGGGGTGCGAGCCTGTAGCAGACCGACCATGGTCTTGAGGAGGTTGGTCTGCTCCTGCATGATGCCTATCAGGGCATCCTTCTGCTGCTCTCTCCTCGCACTGCTCTGTCTCCTGTCCTGCCTGCACTGCCTCCTCCATTGCCTTGTCTCCCTCGCAGAAGCCTCATGGAACTGCATGAGCTCCTGGAAGACGTCTTCCTTGCTCCTGCGAGGCCTCCGCCTTATCCTCCTCAGACGCTCAGCTGCAGCTGTAGACTGTCCACCGAAGGTCATTCCTGTTCAGATATGAAAAATGTAGAATGCCGCTATTGTTCTCGCCACGGTCAGGAGCAAATGATGTTGTTCTCCCCACACATTCCTTCAATACACAAGAGGGGACCTATGGGGGGGCGGTAACAGATTTCCCAAAGCTTGGTACGGGTTGCAGAGCTAGTACAACGGAGAGTTGACTATTGCCACACCAAGTTCTGATCCCGTGCCCGAGATGGCTGAAATAGAGGCAGATCTCACACTGCTTAGAGTGCCTCTGCAAGCGAGAATGCATCTCCTTCATGTTGCCGACTTCAAGCCGGGACCTTACGCTGCAGGACTGTGCGCAGCAATGTTGCCCGCAGGAGTGCTTGCGAGTCTGAAAGGAAGAGTGTCCCTGAATGGTGGAGTGCAAAGGAATGCTCTACCATGTAATTTCAAGAGAAGACTCTGGAAATATTTGGATGACGCGTTCAGTGAGTTGAAAGGGAACGACTACTTGGAAATCGAGGCATACATCGATGACCTTTTTAAGTAATGCTAGTAACACCTTTACAGTTCTGTAAGGAACAGAACTGAGGACACCGAAAACAAAAACCCCTTGCAAAAAAACCATGTCTACGCTGAGCTGTAGCACCTAGAATAGAGGACATTGCGAACGGGACTTACCAGAGCTGCCTTCTGATGATTCCTGGGTAGGCGTGGAGAAGGAATCAGTGGAGCTTGTTTCTGGCTGGGTGGAAAATAACTCCTGGCTCCCCGGGTCAGTGGCTCCGTTCTCTCCGTCCTCGTAGTCTTCTTCTTCTGATTCCTCGTCCACAATTGCCTCGTCGCCTTCTGCTTCCTTCTCTGTTTGGGGTGCAGTCTCCGAGGTGTCTACCGTGCAGTTCGGGGTGGTTGTGGGATCGCCGCCCAGGATCGCCTCCAGCTCCTTATAGTACTTGCACGTTGCTGGCGCGGAGCCAGAGCGCCGGTTAGCCTCTCTGGCTCTGTGAAATGTTATCCGCAGCTCCTTCACCTTTGCCCGGCACTGCAGGGTGTCTCGCTCGTACCCCTTTTCGGTCATGGCTTTGGATATTTGACCGAAAATGTCAAAATTCCTCCGGCTGCCACGTAACTGTGACTGCACGGCGGACTCTCCCCAGATGCCGATCAAGTCCATCACCTCTGCTGCTGTCCAGGCTGGAGCTCGTTTGCTGCGGCGCGACGACATTGCGAGCGAAGCACACAGAGGCAGCAGCACCGAACAGCGAGGCAGAAGGGAGAGTGGTGAATTCAAAAATTCGCGGGACAGAAGAGGAGGTCGGGAAAAATGACGTCACGACGATAGAGTACAGGCGGAAGTGCAGAAGGGATGGAATTTGAATTGTGGGCCATTTCCGTTATATTCACATTGCGCGATAAGCGTACACACACTGGCCATCGCGCAACAACTATTCCGCGTTAGCAGCAACCACGCTCGTTTAGGTGGTTTACATTTTGCGCAAAAAGAAGGGACTTAACGCGGAATAACTGTAAGTTGTGTGTGTACGCTCTGTTTGTTATTGCGCATTAAAGGGCTTTATCGCGCAATAACTTTGTAGTGTGTACAAGGCCTAAAACAAAATGGAACCAGATTTCTGGCAAATAAAACTAAAAAGGTTGTTGATGATTTTTTAAATAGTGCAGAGGAACACATGGTTTGGATAGACATCTCCTAGGGGAAGATCTATTAAAGAGCATTCTCTATTCCTACTAAGGAGGAGAGGATTGAAGTTGATAAAGTACAAGTAGAAACTGAAGAGAAGCAGTCAAATGAAAGTCTCATTCAATTACATCACACCATGGCAGGCAACTAACAAGTCAAATAGTTTTATTTTATGGTTTTATTTTATTTTGATGATATGTTGCTTCTTAAGTGTTCATTTGGCAAGCATTCTAGGATGTATTAATGTTCTAAAATCAGAGGTGTAGTTCTATTTAAAAAAACAAACAAACTTAAAGAACCTCATAAGATAACAACCATTGATCAGGCCTCTTAAAAATCTAGCACAGTGCAATTCACAATGATATATAGTACCTTTTGTTTGAACATTGCCAAATGTATACCAAGAGTATTTTAAAGTAGCAAAATAAGTCAAAGCACTAACTGTTGAAATTAATTTGGTCTCACCTAGTGGGAGATCTGGCAGCTTCTGTGTCTGCTTGGGTACATGTCCTTTGACACGTGCTCACAGTCAGAGACAGGGTGATTCTGCCCACCAAGCCAAAGGGAACCCTAGTTGTGAAGCTGCCCATGGAACAAACTGTCACCCCACATCAGTCCTCACTTCAGAAGGAAGACTTATAGGGCAGCCTCCTGCTCTGGCTATGATCTTTGAGTCTGGCCCAGAATAGATAGGCAGGTGCTGTCTGCTGCAGGCAGCCCAGGGCGTGCTGCCACCTGGAACATGCTCATCTACCCCCCTTCCATCCCCTGAAGTACATACAGGTGTGATTAGTGGGTACATGGAGTCCTCAGGACAATGGGTGGGGGGACAGTAACGCCATTTATGACAATGTCAGTTGGTTGGAAAGTGTCTCAGCTTGTCTATAAATGAAGACTCCTGATTGTTTAAAACAGTGGCACAGTGAACTTTTCTAGTACATCCCATGTTGGCATCCAAAAATAGCTTCTCTGGTCCACCAGGGCCTACTTGATAATGAAATAGTACGTTTTGTGGTTTATGTACCCGTGTGTTCCTTGAGGAGGGCAAATTATGGGCACATAGTCCCATCAGTGGTCCTGATGCATTTTATAGACCCCATTCTACTAAAACAAGAACTTACTTCAAGGATATTATTTATGCTTACTAAGTTTGTGTAAATTACATATCTGATTGCTTCAGAAATCTTTGTGACCACTTTACCCACAGTTGGCTTTCCAGCACCAAACTAGTTAGCAATGGACTTTTAGCAGTTTGAGGTAGCTAGGTTCCAGCTGGTATGGCAAATCACTTCTGGACTGATATGGCCGTCCTCATGTGTGTTGTGATGCTGGAGGCTCAGGACAAGCTGCTTGCAAAACTCTAGACGTGTAGCTTTCTGAATTTGAAAGGTCTAGACTCTCTGCTGGTCATTCCAGGTCCATATGATGATGTAATCCCACCAGTCTGCTTGTGGCTGTGCTTCGTAGGGGGCCTCACCAGCTATACCACAAGTCATGAGCGTTACCAGCCAGTTCAAATTTGCCATGTCTGTATTGTCATCCTCTTTCTTCTACTTCACTATGTGCATTTGGTGGAGCAAAAAAAAATGCTGCTGACATGTCTAACAGCATGATGGAATTGCTGCCCATTTCCTGAAACAGAAGTAAAAGCACAAGTAATAAAAGCTCTTGAAATAGTGGCTCCTCTACATTGTCTCTTGTTGCTGGGAGCATGGAGACAAAAATGACGGCTCTGCAGCCTGCTGACGCATGCTCCATAATGTTCTGTGACGTGTCTAATGGACAGTCATGTTTTAACACACTGCACCCAAAGACAAGGCTAGAGTGGCCACATTTTGGGAGGAGAGTAGGCGTTGCTGCCCCCAAAATAGGATTGGGGCCTGGGCCCCGCCGCTGGCCCCATTCCGTCCCCTGGGAGGGCCCAGATCCCCAGCTGGGGCCTGGATTGGACACCTACCGCTGTGGCCTGCGGCCTGGGTCCCTGGCCCCGGTGGGGGCCACGTGGCTGCCACTGGCAGCCAGGGCCCAGGTCCTCGGCCAGGACTGCATCGGGCCGCCACTGGCTGCCAGGCCTTGGGGCCACATTGGGGGATTCCTGGCCCTGGCAGGGGCTGCATTGGACTGCTGGTGGTGGCTGGGCTCTGGGTCCACAGCGCCGGTCGGGGCCAGCTCAGGCCACTGCTAGCGGCGGAGCCCCAGTTCCCCAGCCCTGGCAGAGGCCGCATAGGGTCACCGGTGGTGGCCGAGCCCCAGGTCCCTGTCAAACTCTGGGTATTGGTGCTGGTCTCTCGAGGCATATGCCCTGTGTGCCCAGCACCAGCAACACCACTGCTTAGGATATAGTTGGTTGGGCTCGGGTCTGTATACTCAGTAAGTACACTGAATGTACACCCCAATGTGGGGCCCAGGCTCAAAATTCTTAGCTTAGTGGTGTCACCAATCAGCATGGGTGCTCAAGCCCTGGTCTCTCAAATCCAGGGTCTGCAACCTTCAATCCCATTAACCTGGAGTTATGCTGCAGCATAGAGGTACCCTGACATTAAAGCTAGTAAAGCCTATTGTCTGGAGAATTTACAGTACTTGGTTCATGGCTCATAGTAGAGAGGGCACACTTCTGGACATTTAGAAGAGGCTAGTGTATTTCAGAACTCAGCATCTTGTATTGATGATGTAGAGCATTAACCATGGGTGAGACCAAATCATACTGTAATCAAGACTTGGTCTTGCCTATTGTTGGTGCTGTGTATTACATCTACAAATACAGAGTTCCCCATGTCTCTATTGGACAGAATACCTCCGTGCTAAACAATGTCTATAGATGATGGAGATGCATTAATTAATTTCAAAGTAAGCTCTTTTTAAACCTTCCCTCTTGGAAAAATTCTGGATGGAATATGAAGTCCAGTGACAGTGAGTACTGTTGTTTCCTTTTCCTAATTTTTCCCACTTTTTGAAAACAGGAAGAGTAAAGGGTAGGGTATTAAGTTAAAAATATGGGATTAATTTTTTGCTAGGGACATGCCATGCCTCTGAACCTAACTGTATATACTTTGTTTTTCAGGGATCTAAATAGTTGCACTCAGAACTAGTCACTCATGCAATTGATATAACTGCTGCACTGTTATCTCCAAATAACCTTTAAATATTAAAGGATGGAAAGGAAAACAAATGTTTGGGATACATATATGCAGCAGTAGTAACATACCTGCATGTGCATATAACTTAACTGTTGTAAACCTGATTTTTTTTAAAGAGAACTATCAGTCATATGTAAATTCAGTCGTTTTTTTTACTTTACAATTTAAAGTCTTCTCTCAAATTCAGCAGCTTACTTAACTTAGTTAATGCAACAATTTGTAGCCTTTACACTGTTAGCAATTTAAACTTTCAAATTTTGCAATGTATTTATGTTAGCAATTTTTTTTACTTGTGAGCTCTGCTTAATCTCATAAAAATACTAAAATCTTTCAAAACTAAAATTCTTGAATCAGTAGGGATATCAATAGTCTAGTATCATATAAAATTCTACTTCATATTTCTTCCCCCAAAAAATATACTTCAGGAAATGCTAATGAATGCAATTTCTATTGTCCTAACAATAAATCAGTATTTTCATTTTTCTTTACAAATTAGTGTGCACCTAATGAAGAAAAAGACTAAAATTCTTTTTTCCCCAAAAGATGCATCAAGCATCCTTTATTGTCAAGCTTGATATGTTTTGTTAGAATGTAGAAATAGGGAAATGTCAATATGGGTTTGTTTAGAGAAAGATTATATGAAATGAAGCCAACTGTTCCATCACTTTTTATTCTTATGTTAAAGAATCAATTGCTATAACACCAAAAAACTTTATTTTTTATCAGGTATGCTGAAAAACTTGAAGTAATTTTCTAGCTGACTCAAACTGAACCAATTTTTGCACAGGAAGATTCTATTTTGGATAATCTAGCTTTAAAAATATATATTTATCCAGTTGAGTAGGTAAGAAAACTGTATTGGTTCATCAGATATTTTGGGACAAATGCTTGCTTTCCTATCATGAGTTAGTGGAGAAAGTATCAAAATTGACAATAATGGGTTCGGAAACAAATGATAAATACAAAAATGAACTCAAATGATTTCGGAGTGACATGGCTTCTACTATAAACCAAAGATCATTCTTTGTACATAACATTTTACTGAGTGCCACCAAATGCTTAG
Source organism: Pelusios castaneus (assembly GCA_007922175.1). Lineage (NCBI taxonomy): Eukaryota > Metazoa > Chordata > Testudines > Pelomedusidae > Pelusios > Pelusios castaneus. Next base: position 14,620 of record VOCT01080243.1, read on the forward strand.
CAGATGAGATAACATGCTTGGAGCATGGAAAGTAACATTTTAGGAACTGTTAGATATTCAGTTTGGAGGAAGAAAGTTGAATGCTGGATGTTCATAGCAGACAATTAAACAATGATTTATGTGTGCAAATGAGGTCCCTAGGGAGGTAAAAATCCCTTAGCTAGGCGGAGGTAGAAGATTTTTAGCGATAAAACTTTTGCTAATATGTATTCTTTCATCTTTTCAGAATGGAAAACTCCTGGAAATTAAATCTGTGAATTTAATCTCTGCTTTCTTCCTAATCCCTTTGAAGGAATGAAAGAGCATTAGTTGGAAGGGAATAATTTGCTTTAATATGTTAAGGGAAAGAACTTGCATTAAATATGCTTTATGGTTATTGCTGCTAATCTCCTAAACATTCTGTACCTAAACTCATGGCCTGGATGAGTGATTTTGGGGTGTCAAAGCATGGAAGAAAACTTTAACTTAGTGATTTTTAGATCTGAGGCAGAATGTTATTCAACTGGCATAGAGGAATGCTGAAGCTATTTTTATATTTACTGGAGGTGACTGTAGCATAGCACAGTAGGAAATAATCTAATTCTTTTTGCTACCACCTTCTGCCTGCCTCTTGCTCCCTGTTTATCAGTAACAGTGTGGTTGAATTAAGAATATAAAGATTTGAGTTTGTAATTGTAATATACTTCCCAACTGATAACTAGAATGAAGTATTTGATGCATTAAGTTTATTAAATGTAGTTTTTAGAATTTAGAGAGAGAAAAATCTCATAAGATTACCCAGTCTATGTTCTTATCAGGGGTGTAGCTATGGGTGGGCCGGTTGGCCAGCAGGCCCACCCATTCACTGCAGTCCCTGTCAGCGGCACGAGTTTGGTGCCGTGGCAGCAGGTGGCCATGAGCACTGCCGGTGGAGTAGCAGCCGAGGGCAGTTGAGCACGGGTGGCTACTCCTCCACCCGCAGCTCTGACCTTGTGGTGGAGCAGTCTGCCCCTCCTTCTTCCAGTGCTTCAGTTGCTAGGCAACTGGAGAGCCAGCAGGAAGCTTCTGGTCATGTGACTCGAAGCAGGACTTGACGGTCCCATCCTGAAGAGTAAGGGGCCAGCCAGAAAGGAGGGACTAGCTATGATTCTGGTCTTTTAAGCAGGATTGTGCTCTGTACAACATTCTCAAGTGCTTTGTCTTAAATTTGAATAATATTGCATCAGGGATTCCATCACTTGCTTAAGAAGAGTATTTTGTTGTTTGTTTGATAAAATTTTTATTGGTGTCCAACCTTAAATGTTCCTTTGCTTAGTTTTATCTAGTTATATATTATTCCTTCTTACACAGTTCTTCCATTTCCCTTATATTGGTGCCCTTCACCTATGCAAAACATTTTAATCCTATTCCCCTCTAGTCTTCTAAAACCAAGCTGTATGTATATATTTTATTTATTAGCCTTGCATGCCAGAATTAGTAAATAAATAAATAGAGATTGTATTCATTTACAGAAATTGGAGTTGTCTGTGTAAAATGTCCTTGTTGTTTTCTAACCTATTCAAGTCATAAATTCTTTCTGATAGCGTGTGTTTTTCCACCAACTTTCTCTACATTAAGAATCCATTCCTTGCAAAATACTATATTGCAATAGTAGGAGAGTGGATTAAATAGTTGGTGCAGTAGTGTCCTCTCTGAACACATAATCTGATCTTCTGTGAAGTTAAGTCACAAATTTCTGTTGCCTTATGATAAATTCTCAATTTAAAATTTGTCATTGTCTCTGTTGTATGCAATGTAGTTGTAGCTCTGTTGGTCCATGTTATTAAACAAACAAGATAGTGAAGCAATATCTTTTAGCTATGATCTCAGAGTACCTTTCCTAGACCTGAAGAAGAGCGCTATGTGGCTCGAAAGTTTGTCTTTCTCTCCAGCAGAAGTTGATGCAATAAGATGTTGCCTCACCCAGCTTGTCTCTCTGGTTATATCCATTTCAGTCCTCAAATCCTTAAATTGTAGTGAGAACCTTGTAAGTAAAACTGGAATCAGGGTTTCTTCTCCAAATAATATAAAATTTATTTTAATTTGAGGTCAAATTAATCCTTAAAGAGTCAAAAAACAGCAGACAAAAAGAACCTCATATTTATAGGGCTTAATCATGATATTTAGAACAAATCTCTTGATGCTTTTTGGGTGCATGGCTCAAAATTTTTGAACATTTGAGGTTGGTAGTACTGCCCCCCCCTTAACTCTCTTGGTTTGCCTTATGTTCTATTGTACTATCATAAGATGTGAGAGTCTGCCTCTGTCATGTTACACTTCTGTAGAAGAAAGCAACAATGCTCTGGTGGGAAACTCTGGATGTTTGAGCACTGATTGCACTTATGGTCAGAACAGCACCCTGTCAGGAAAGGAAGGCAAATTCTTGATACAAAAATACAATATTTAAATTCTGCACGTCACTCTTCGTGTCACCTTTACTTTAAAAAAAAAAAAGGGGGGGGGGGACGGGAAGGAAAGGAAAGGAAAATGGTATGGGGGTGGGGAGGAAAGGGGATCATATCCAAGTCCTAATTTAAATTAAAATGTAATTATAGTGAGAATTATACACTCCTGTTTAGAAAGAAGTATATGTTAAAACTCTATCATGTATTATTTTTCAGTATTCACATGTTATCGCCTCTTTTAACAACTTATTTACATATGATCACACTTATAATTTTTCTTGGTTTATTATAAATACATATAAAAAGTATAATGGAGGAAAAATGTGTAACTGGTAGGGCTGGAGAAATGCACTGTATTGCTTATGTTATAAAATTACTACATTGTAACAGTATTTTTCTTTCTGTATTTTTTTTTCTTTTAGGACCGGAATAGGCCCTATGACACTTTTAACTTGCACTCTTTGGAAAATTCCTTAATGGATATGATAAGGACTGATCATGAGCCTCTGAAAGGTAAACACTACCCTCCCAGTGGCCCACCAATGAGTTTCGCTGATATAATGTGGAGGAATCATTTTACAGGTTAGGAATATTCATATGTCCATGCTTGCTTGGTGTTTAAACAAAAATCAGCTTTTCAATAATTACTATACGTTTTCTGCTAGGAAACCAAGTGGTTTAAAGCTTCTTTTTGCCCATCTAAAAAACCCCTCTCAATTACCTGGGCTGACCAAAGCTGAATGTCTGTATACGTAGTATGTCATGTGTGCAAGATATGAATTTCCAATATTATTTGAGCTTCAGTTTTTGAGGTTTTTTCCTGTTTACTGTCTTTAAAAATTGCCCAGTGAGGTTTTCAGCTTTAGTCTGCCATTTCAGAAGACAAGCAGTTAACAAGAGTACAGTTAGATTTTTTTAATGACAATTAAAAATTGAATAGACCATTTTACATGAATTAAGTTAGAAAATAGTGATCTAAAATATCCCCTTTATCATCACAGTTATTAAAACAGAGTTTAAAGAAGAATGTGTGGATTGAAGTAGTATAACTTATTTGCTTCATACATGCTGGGAAATATTGGTAATTACTTGTACTGCAGGAACAGATCTGTCCTTTTTACTGCAGTAGTACAGATGAAACTACTTCTAGCACTCAGTTGATGCACCATGAGCGAGTGGTCTGTGGAACTTTGTTTACTAATTCATTCTAATCAGCTTACAGATCCATCTATCTCTCTACAGCTCTTTTCTGAATAGTTAAACCTGAGACTAGCTTGTTTAAAAGTTGCTAAGGTTTTTACTTTGAGGACTGAAAATAGTAATAGCCTGTGCAGTGAATGAATATTGAGGTAACTATCACTCAATTTTAGCTCCAACAATTGTAGTTATGCAGAGATAAGGAGAGTATTGGGAAATAACTGCCCACGCCAGGATATTGTACTTGATGGACAATATATATATGTCTGGCAAAGTATATATGTCACAACCTGATCGAGTACCACACACATGACAATTTGTATATCTGTCTGATACAAGAATTTGAATCTGCTGTATATAAATCACACTGACAATAAATATTTTTCCTTTTGATACAACGTTCATCTCCCCCCGCTCGAGTTCTTTCCTCTTTTTAAAACTCAAAGTTCCATTCCTTCAGCTTTCTACCACTACACACACAGTCTTGTGACACAGCCATCATACATTAGAGCGTGTCAGCAACACTGTCACTCAGTTGTTTGGGTAGGTTAGACACATAAAATGCCATCTCTTTATTGCTGAGCATAGTGCTTTCATAACAGTGCCAGCCTGGAGATCATAGTACTAGCCATCAAACTTGGATCTCATACTTGATCATATAAATGTTACCATTGCTAGGATAATTTTGTATATACCTAAAGCAGCTCTTAAGCAAGTGCTCCATAGATAAAGCTGTCTTTACCATTTCTATCGCTCAGTTAGCACACCATGAATCTTTAGAACTAATCAAAATGTATCTTCAAGTTGAGAATATTTGTGACATAAATTTCCTTGTAGTCAAATTCCAAAGGGGTAGCCGTGTTAGTCTATTGTAGAAAGACAACAGAGTCTTGTGGCATTTTTAAAGAC
>ML687756.1:0-13128 GCA_007922175.1 Pelusios castaneus
AGGCCTCCATCCAGCCCCTTCCCAGCCCCCTTACCTGGCCAGAGGCTTGGAGCTGCAGGGACATCCGGCCGAGCTGCTTCTCAGCCAGGCAGCTCTCACCCTGAGCAAGCTCTCTCTGAGCATGCTCAGAGCGGGAGATTTGAATCTCCCCAGCCTGGCCTCAGCAAGACGGGGATTCAGCTGCTGCGCACGCAGCTGCGTCCCCGCCGTGCATATATACATCTCTCGATTAGATATATAGATGGCTATGTCTACACTTGTAAATTTAAGTCAACTTTAAAAAGTCGAATTAAGCCTTAAGTCGAAGTAATTCTAGGTGTAATAAAGTCAACTTAATTTTCATTGTCGACTTTATTAAACCTACTTTTAGTTCGACTTAAGCCTAAAGTCAACTTTTTTAAAGTCAATTTAGGCCAGTGTAGACCTGGAGTAGCCCTAAGTCAATTTAGGGCTACTCCAGGACTCCCTCACTGCCCTTCCTGCCAGGGGGTGGCACAGGGGGAGCGTGGCATGCCCCCCCAAAGGGCAGGGCAGAGCCCTGCCTACCCTGCTCCTATGGCCTGCCAGAATCCCTGCCCCCTTTGCCCCATTGTACCCAGGTACAATGGGGCAAAGGCTGAGCCCCCTGGAACTGGGCAAGGGGTGCCCCCCGCCACCGAGGACCTGCCCAAGGTCTCCCTAGCACCTAGAAGTCGACCTAGGCATCCAGTGTGGAAACTCTAGGTTGACTTTGTAATTTTCCCCCTAAGTAGACTTCAAATTTAGGTGTAGACATGCTAAGTCAACTTAACTAAGTCGACTTAAAGTCGACTTAGTTAAGTCGACTTAGCTAAAGTCGACCTAAATTTACAAGTGTAGACATACCCTATCTGTCTATGACAGCAGGCCAGATTAAGCAGCTTCCAGGGCCCAGGTTGCCCACCCCTGCAGGACCCCCAACCTGGGGCCCCTCTGGGGTCACAGAGTGCTCCCCTCACAGCCCCAATCTGGACAGTCTGCCCCCGAGGGCAGGGCTGGCTGGCACATAGTGAGGCCACCCAGGGACCCAATCTCTACTAGCCTGCAGTGGAGGCTACACCATGCAACAGCCAGTCCCACTCCCAGAATGGAGAAACAGGCAACAACTTGCCTCACCTCCAGGAGAAGACCAACTGGCCTGGGGGGGTGGGGGGACTAGCTAGCTAAGGGGCAGGAACATGGAGCCGGGCCTCTTGCCCCAGAGCCCCGCCCCCCAGTGCCAGCAGGGCAGGCACCCTCCCAGCATCCCCCCCAAGCCCTGCTGGCATTGAGCGGGGTAGTGGGCAGGGGGTGGGGGGTGCCAGATCACACAGGGACCATATGGGCTAAACCTTGCCCCCTCCCCCCCCCTGCTTTTGGCCAGGGCCTGGGCTTCAGCCCTTATAGCCCTGGCATTAATCTGACCCTGTGAGAGAGCATGAGATAATTAACTGTAAAAACCTAGTGGAGACATCTGTAGTTTTTAAAGAGATGTAACTTGGTGGGGTCAAACGTGGCTGCATTGTACTAGACAGAAACACACAAATATGTGACAGACAGAGGTAGGCATAACAAACAAGAAGTCCTGTGGCTGTTTTAAGGTGCTTCTAGTCCACCTCTTCCCTCATTGGTCGCATTACACAATGTTGTAGGGCTAATAACCAACCAGGATTTCCTGTTTAGAAGCTCCGAGCACTGCAGAAGTCTTTTCCATACAGAAATTAATGTGTCTACCTCAGGCAGCTTTCCGCTGGTAGAAATGAAAATATCTTGGCTCCTTCTCAATTTCCTGGCTGTCCTGGTGTTGTGTGAGCATTTACAGATGATACAGGGCATTGTGTGAGACAATCTGGCAGGGTCTATAGACTTTGCATCCTTTCCTCATTTTAATAGATGGACTTCATCCATTTCAACTGGTTAAGTCTGTACCAACTGCTGAGCAATCCTCTGAGACTGAACTGTGCAATCTATGGGTTTTAAATCACAGATGGATTGACCTTGTGGTATTGGTTCAAGCAGAGTCCTGGGAATGAACTGGAGTGGATGGGAGTAATCAGCTCTCAGGGGAATACTGTCAATGGCCCATTATTTCAGAGCCAAATAATAATCTCCAGGGACACTTTCAAAAAACAGTTTTATTTCCAGCTGAGGTCTCTGACAACCGCAGACAGCACCACCTATTACTGTGCCAGGTTTATAATAGGCACAGCAATTGGGAGAGAAGCAGGAGTGAGGCAGAAATCTGAACTCTATCTCTGAGGGACCTGTTTCCGCCACAGAGCAAAGGCTGAAATTATGGACAAACAACATCACTTACACCATAACCTCAGCCATGTAGAGCGCAATGCCATCCAGAGCCATTGGAACAACTCTGACATTATTATTAAGGAGGCTGACAAGGGAGGCGCCGTCGTCATCATGAATAAATCGGATTACGATCAGGAGGCTTATAAACAGCTGTCCAATAGAACGTTCCACAAACCACTCCTCTCTGACCCCACGGAGGAATACCAAAAGGAACTACAACACCTGCTCAAGAAACTCCCCAAAGCAGCACAAGAACAAATCAAGACAGACACACTGCCAGAACCCCATCCAGGGATATTCCACCTACTACCAAAAATACATAAAAGAGGAAACCCCGGACGCCCCATCATCTCTGGCATTGGCATGCTTACAGCAGGATCATCTGGCTATGTGGACTCTCTCCTAAGACCCTATGCTATTAACACACCTAGCTATCTGAGAGACACTACAGATTTCCTTAGAAAAATCCAATCCATTGACGGTCTTCCAGAAAATACCATCCTGGCCATTATGGACGTAGAGGCTCTTTACACTAACATCCCACACAAGGATGGATTACAAGCTATTAAAAGAACTATCCAAGATGATGCCACAGCTAAACTTGTGGCTGACCTCTGTGACTTTGTACTCACCCACAACCATTTCAGATTTGAAGATAATTTATATCTTCAAGTCAGTGGCACTGCTATGGGTACCCACATGGCCCCCACAATATGCCAACATCTTTATGGCCGATTTAGAACGTTTCCTCACGTCTCATCCCAAAGCACCTCTACTTTACTTATGCTATATTGATGACATCTTCATCATCTGGACCCATGGTAAAGATGCCCTTGAAGATTTCCATAGAGATTTCAACAATTTCCACAACACAATCAAACTTAGCCTGGAATACTCCACACAAGAGATCCACTTTCTGGACACTACAGTGCAAATTAGCGATGGGCACATAAAGACCACCCTATACCGCAAACCTCCTGATCGCTATAGTTACCTACATCCCTCGAGCTTTCATCCTCGACACACTACACGATCCATTGTGTACAGTCAAGCCCTAAGATATAACCGCATTTGCTCTGACCCTTTAGACAGAGACAGACACCTTCAGGATCTCTACCAAGCATTCTTAAAACTACAGTACCCACCCGCAGAAGTGAAGAAACAAATTGACAGAGCCAGACGGGTACACAGAAGTCAACTACTACAGGAGAAGCCCATGAAAAACAACAACAGAACACCACTGGTCACCACCTACAACCCCCAAGCCAGACCTCTTCAACACATCATCAAAGATCTACAGCCTATTTTACAAGATGATCCCTCACTCCCTCAAGCCTTAGGAGACAGACCTCTCCTTGCTTTCAGACAGCCCCCTAATCTTAAAAGGATACTTACCAGCAACTACAGATCATACAACAGAAACACTAAAGTAGGAACATATCCCTGCAACAGACCACGCTGCCAACTTTGCCCTCATATCTACACTGAAGACACCATCACAGGATCAAATCAAGCCACCTACTCCATCAAGGGCTCGTTCACCTGCTCATCCACCAATGTGATTTATGCCATCATGTGCCGGAAATGCCCCTCTGCCTTATATATTGGACAAACAGGACAGTCTCTGCGCCAAAGAATAAATGGACACAAATCTGACATCAGAAATTGCAACACTACAAAACCAATAGGGGAACACTTCAATCTCTCTGCTCACTCCCTTGATGACTTGTTAATAGCTGTGTTGAAACAGATGAATAACAAATCACAGCTTCAAAGAGAAACTGCAGAACTCGAACTTATATGGAAATTTGACTCAGTTGTCTTGGGGTTAAACGGGGACTATGGATTTTTCTCTCATTACAACAGGTGATTTGACCTCACCTTCCTCTATGTGCTGTTCCCCAGTGTTTGAATCCTAACACCTATTTTGATTTGCTGTTACAGCCTGACCTGATCATATGTCATACACTCCCCTGCATTTAATTTCCTCCCATTCTGTAAGTTTCCCATCTTCAAAGTGTCTGACGAAGTGGGATTTTCTCCCATGAAAGCTCATGCGATAAATAAATCTGTTAGTCTTTAAAAGTGCCACAGGAGTCTGTTGTCTTTCTACAATAGACTAACACGGCTACCCCTTTGGAATTTGAGGGACCTGTGGTATTGCAGTGTACAGGAGGGTGTGCTTCATGGTAGAAGCTCATAAAGGCAGAAGCAGGATTTCAGAAACTTCAGATGAAAGCACGTGCAAACATTAAAGCTGGAGTTTTATTAATCTTAACATCTGAAAAACAAACAAACATAAGTTGCATAAGTCCACTGCTGCTGAATCCTTTCAGAGCACCTTTGACCTTCTTAGCAGGGAGAGAGGGTATTAAAGGGACAGGGTACAGAGTAATCTTAATGGGCCAGAGTACAGGTAAATCTAACCCTGGCATCCTCTTATGAATCTTTCATAAATTCTTAAGCTGGATCTATCTCTCGCTTTTTCCTCTAAAGCCTCTTTCCTCCTCTCACACAGGCACCCACAACACTCTCTTTCTCTCCCAGTATGTTATCATCACGGTACGTGAGCGCCTCCTGTCAAGTTTTTGTTGTGAAACACATTAAAAAAGAGAAGATCTGAAAAAGACCAGTCAGCACAGCAATGATGAAAGCATTGCAATTGGTAATTGACAGCAGCTTTCCCCGCTGATTGGGAGAAATGGAAAGGCTTGTGGTTTTGTGGGAAGGGTTGCATGGCCAGTTTTTTCCCTGAGTCATCTGAACGAACCCGCAACACAGAGCATGGGAAAGTGTTCCCCAGGCAAGTCACAAGTGTGTGGCCAGCCCACACAATCAACTACTGTGTGGTGAGGGTTGGCAGTAAGGGGAAGAGCTGTGTACATGCAGTTAGAACAGAAAATTTTCTCAGGACCTCCTCTTTTCACTGTAAGGGATTTAAAGACAGCCTGGAAAGAGATTGTTGTAGTTGGTTGATTTTGTTCCTTTAATTTATGAAAAGAACAAAACAGAAACAAACTGATAAAATTAAAAAGGAGAGACTAATTTAATAATTTCATAGAAATATGCTCAATAGCAATAAAAATGGCAGTGCCATAGGACTTCTTGTTTGTTTTGTTGAACTAGTCTAACACAGCTACCCCTTCGGAACTTGTCAGCAGTAGCAGTGTAACTGACAACACCAGGGCAATGTAATGTCTTTAATGGTAGTGATAGTTCGTAATGTAACACAACCAATCAACCAAACAATTTACACATCAATCAATGAGCCAAGAAAATTATCCATCAACAAACCAAATAAATAACCACACAAATGATAATCCAAGAAGTGAGCAAACACCAACATGAATAAATGAAGAAATTCAACCAAATATGTAACGCAAACTAAATCAATTAAGAAACCCAACAGCAAAGTAACCAGATGGTCAAACAAATAATGAACCAAGAAAATGCAAAGAAAGAAGTCCCCTGTGATATTGACAGACCAAGCCAAAGCTTCATGCATCACTAAATGTTTACAAACAGAGCTGGAAGCCAGGCAATTCATTGCTGTAGTAATAGACATTGAAACCATCACTAAATGTACAAGAATGTATTTAGTGTTTAAACATCATGAAAATGAATGGGATGCTGCATTCATTGTTCTCAGTAACCTGTATCTGTTTATGATATAAGAGGAAACATTTCCACGGTGTATAGCCCTGTGAGAAAATAACCCACTGCAGGAGAAAGAAGACTTGTGGAATGCAGATGAAGAACTTTAAAAGTAAGTGCTAATTTCAAAGCAAGTGGTCCTTTTATGTGATGATTGGGGAATGAAGACTCTTAAATTCATTTCTCTTTCTCTGCTGTCAAACAAAGGAAAAGCACACATGTTTTGTGACCATATCACATTGTTATCTGTGAGAAGAAGCTGTCAGAATGGACACAAGGAAAAATTCTTCATCTCTGCCCAGTTTGGATTCTAACAGGGTAAAATAACTGAATAGGAAGATGGAGATACTCTGAGTAACCCTGAGAAACCTTTGGTAATTTGGCAGATTACTACATATTTACTTTCATTTGGAATTACAAACTGTCATTCACCTGTACATATACCTACCTTCTTTAACCTCTCAGTTACTCTCATTCCTTTGTCTGAGCTAAATTTTTTTTAGTCTCATAGACTCATAGACTTTAAGGTCAGAAGGGACCAGTACGATCATCTAGTCTGACCTCCTGCAAAATGCAGGCCTCAAAACCTCACCCACCCACTCCTGCAATAGGCCACCAACCTATGACTGAGTTATTTACCTCCTTAAATCATGATTTAAGGACTTAAGATACAGAGAATTCACCGGTAGGTGAACCATGCCCGGTGCTACAGAGGAAGGCGAAAAAACCCCCAGAGCCCAGGCCAATCAGCCCTGGGGGAAAATTCCTTCCCTACCCCAAATATGGCGATCAGTTAAACCCTGAGCACGTGGGCAAGTCTCAACAGCCAGTTATCCAAGAAACAATTCTCTGTAATAACTCAGAACCCACCCCACATACTCTTCCCTCTTACGCCACTTGTAAATCCACCACACGTAGCCAAATATCAGTCAATTTCCAAAATAGGCTAATCATACCACCCCCTCCATAAATTTATCAAGCTCAGATTTGAAAGCAGTTATGGTTTTTGCCCCCACAACTCCCCTTGGAAGGTTATTCCAGAACTTTACACCTCTAATGGTTAGAAACCTGCGTCTAATTTCAAGCCTAAATTTCTTGATGAACAGTTTATAACCATTTGTTCTGGTGTCCACACTGGTGCTGTACTCAAATAATTCCTCTCCCTCCCTGATGTTAATCCCTCTGATGTATTTATAGAGAGCAATCATACCCCTCCTCAGCCTTCTTTTGGTTAAGCTAAACAAGCCAAGCTTCTTGAGTCTCCACTCATAAGGCAGGTTTTCCACTCCACAGACCGTCCTTGTAGCCCTTCTCTGCACCTGTTCCAATTTGAATTCATCCTTTTTAAACATTGGGGACCAGAACTGCACACAGTATTCTATATGGGGTCTCACCAGTGCCTTGTACAGCGGCACTAACACCTCCCTGTCTCTACTTGAAATACCTCTCCTGATACATCCTAGAACTGCATTAGCTTTTTTCACAGTCAGTTTACTACAGAATGCATTGTCTTTGGCATGAGATCTAGGATGCAACCTTGGTTAGTGACTGGACTCTTGGGCCCTGGTTTAACTGATGTTTTGTGCTTTTTGGTGTTAGTGATCATTTATCACATAATCCAGCTTGCCTAGTAGATAGACTGGACTCAGTGTCTAAAGGGACTGTCTGCGACAACTAACTGTAGTGCTTTGGGAGCGCACATGTATTGCTGGGCTGGTGAAATCCAATGATATAACATACCACCAGTTGGGTTCCCTGCCCTGCTTTTGACAGCCTGCCCTGAGATTGGCCCTCCCAGTTGTGAGCCAGTCCAGTCAACATGACACTCCAATCACACAACTATTCAAATAAACAAATGAGCAGCCAAATAGATCAATCAACCAAATACTCAATCATGGAATGAATCATAGAAATAATCACCCACCCAGCAAGGTATGTGAGGGAAACTCGCCTAGTGTTCCTGGTATTGACGTGGAACTCGACTCCTAGCTCTGTCACTGCTTCTCAGAGCGACCATGGCCAAATCATGCCTCATTTGTGGCTTAGTTTCCCTATTTGTGAAATGGAGATGGTTATACTGCCCTCCTTATTAAAGTATTTTGAGATCAACACAAGAAAAAGCATAATGTAAGAGATAGGTTTTATTATTAATTATTATTTTTAAACACAAAGAACCACACTGTTAACTTTTAAATTCTCAAAAGAATCCTTGAGTCACATGCCTGGTCTACACTTATCACAAAATTCAGTGGCAGGCATGGGAGATATGCAAACTACGTAGAATAGCTTACATATCTCCCATTGAGTTTCTAAATTCCAATTAGTGTGTCGTATACCTTACACTTTGCTGGTCGGAAATGTCCTCCCGTTAACTCTGTGTTACTCTTTCCAGGGCCGGATTTATTTATTCAGTTTTTGGATTGATTGGGCAAGTCTGCACTTCTGCTCAATTGATCCCGGAGAATCAATGTGGTGGCACTGAATTTGCTGTCATAAGTGAAGACATGCCCACAGACTCATTCTCTCTGATGCCCTAAAAGAATACTGGTAAAAGCTTGTTTAATGGCTCTCAAATGTCAATAGCAACTTTGAAAATGTAATATTCAAATTAAGATTTTCAAAGGATCAGAAAGGATGTCAGTGGAGTCTGGGTACCCTCTGTGACCGGGGCCTCCTGGGATAACCTCCTGCATGTGCAAAAATCAGGGCAAGCTGCAAAACCGGGAGCCAAACTCCCCAAACACTGATGGGTGGTACTTAAACCAGGCTCCCTATCAGCCACAACCAGACTTCTGGTTCCCAATACTGGTTACCACAAGAAGTCTGCCAAAATAGAAACAGCCCCCTTTATTGCACTCCAGCTCCTCTGGCTCCCACCTAGCCACACGGTCCCTTAAAGAAATAGGCTCTCCTGACCCCAAAGGGCCAGCCACATTACACAGAACGATATGGGTTTGGATCTTACCCAAAATAACACACCAATAGCCAATCCTTTAGTAACTACAATTAAAAATTTAATATAAAAAGAAAAGAAGCAAAATATGAGAGATGTTAAATGGTCAAAACGAATCACATATACATGAATGATTTAAAGTTCATTTAAAGCTGTTTGCAGGCTTGTTCCTCTGAAGTTTTCAGGCTTGCTCCTCCGGTAAACACCCAGCACCCAGGTGGGCCTCAGTCCTTTGTGCAGTTGCAGAGGAATAGTTCCAGAGATGGGTGTTGGCTGTAGACTGGGGACTGAGAGAAGATGGAGTCGAGGCTGCTGCCTTTTGTCACCTCTGGCCTTCTCCATGCTGTGTGCAGTTCTTTCCAAGCAAAATGGAGATGAGTCACATGTTCAAGTCCTAGTGGCTCAACAGGGGTCTCCCTGGGCCCATTGTATCTGGGAGCTTCCTTAATGTGTCATTAAGGAAACAATGGCTATAGACATCCAGTCTGGGGAGTTTCCGAGAATCATACAGGTTGAAATATAGAGATAACATACATATTCCGAACTTCTAACACAGATGCAATTCCTACACATAAACCATATAGTCATTCCCAGCAAGTTACTGCCTTTCTATTGATACCAAACATGACATAGTTCCTATGGATTATAGCAATTATGAGATATTAATACAAAATAATATAAAAAATGGTCCACTAGATCCAGATAGCATCACATCTTCCTTTCAAAAAGTTCCTATATTTGAAAAGAGAGGACAGTTATATTTTATAATCAGAGGCCATTAAAGGTTAGACAGGCCACTAAAGCTTAGACTTCCAAAGTAGCTGAAGGAAGTTATGAAGGAACCTTTCATTGAAAGTCTATGGGTTTCTTACTTCTCTCGCCTCCTTTGACTATCCCAGCCTATAAATACCTCTTAAAAATAACTAAGTAAACTTAGGGTCAGATCCCTAGCCAATGTAAATTGGTAGATTTAAATGGAACCACATTGATCTACACCTCCTGTGAGGTCTTGCTCTTAATTTGTCAAAAACTAAAAATAAAAATTGTGGAATCTCTATTTTTGGCTTTTAAGCACAGTATTTTGGCAGAACAACTGCTGACTAGCTGGGGGGGGGGGGGGGCGGCAGGGTCAAACCTGATGCTTGAGAATGCAAAATGGTATTGTGGTGAGAGAGTGAAGTCAGTAAGGTTTTTGTAGCCAGGTTTATCACTGTATGGATTAGTACCTGTGTGGTTGAATAAGACTGAGGCTATGTACACAAGATCACTTTATTGCGTGATAAGGCTCCTTATCGCACAATAAAGCTGACTGTGTACATATGATCATTTTTCTTGTTGCACGGCAACACCATCTTGCCGCACAACAGTGAAACCACTCAACACGAGAGTGGTAAGCATTACTGCGGAACATTCCTGTGGCATTTTTAACGACTAACAGATTTATTTATCACATGAGCTTTCATGGGAGAAGGAGACGAAGTGGGATTTTCTCCAACAAAAGCGCATGCGATAAATAAATCTGTTAGTCTTTAAAAGTGCCACAGGACTCTCCTGTTTTTCATAGTTAAAGAAGCTATAGAATCAGAGAGATCTGTGAAATCCCCTGGGGCTCTGGCTGTGCTGAGTAACTTGACATGTGCTCAAATACAATGATCACTGTGAACTGTCTAGCTTAGTGGTTCCCAACCTTTTCTCTGCTGTGGCACACCTTGATGCCTTCAATTACGTGGCACAAATTCAAGAATATTCAAATTAACTCATGAATATTCATGAGCAATGGCACACTGTTTTGGGAAATGCTGCTATGTAGGGTGTTAAGGGTAGCAGAGCAGGGGTGGCAAGAGTGGAGAGGGGAGGTCAGGAATGGCTTTGTGGGGTGGCAGGAGAGAGTGTGGGGAGCAGAACAGGGAAGGGGTGGCAAAAGAGGGCAAGGATGGCCATGTGGGGAGCAGGCAAAGGTGGCAAGAGAGAAGAGGGGAAGGGAAGGTAGGGGGGGTCTATGTGGGCTGGCAAGGAGGATCCTGGGGATTGGAGGGTCGAGGGGTTGAGGGGAGAAGCCTGGGATGTGAAAAGGCAAGGCAGTGGCACGAAGCATGGAATAGTAATGGGGCCTCACTGGGTCTGTGCCACTGCCTGCTGGGTCCCCCGCAGGGACTTGCCAGAGCCCCAACCCCCTCCACCCAGGCCAGCATCAGTCCTCCAATCCAGCCCCACAACCTCATTTAGCACTCATGGACCCCATGCCTTACTGGGGCCCTGCCTCGCCTGCACGAGTCAGCCTCATTGAATACCCACCAGCATATCACTGGAGTGGCTGCTGACCTTGCCAGGGCCCTCCACTAGCCTCCCTGGGTCCCCCATCACGGGACTAGCAGAGGCCAGCACCAGCCCTCCACACTGTGCTTGGCCTTCTGGGGCCCTAACAGCCCCCTGCAGGCCTCACTGCCCCCACCAGCCTTGCTGGCATCACTGGGGCCCCTATTAGGGCCACACCAGCCCCCCACCCCGCACTGATGGCTGCCTCCTGCCATGGAGGACTGGAGGACAGTTGCCAGTGCTCCTGGGTTCCCTGGTGGCTGCAGGTGCGCTGTTGCCAGGGACCCAGAAGCCCATTTGCTGCCTACCCTGAAAGGTCTCCAGCAAGGGTTGGCGGCGGGGGGAGGGGGGGGAGCAGGGAGCCTGTGGGGTCCCTGCAGGGAGCTGAGGGGTTGGATCTTAGCTCCCCCAGACTGCCTCTTTTGTTGCTGGTAGTGGCCCTAGTGAGGATGCACTCCACCGACAAAAG
Organism: Pelusios castaneus; assembly: GCA_007922175.1. Taxonomy (NCBI): domain Eukaryota; kingdom Metazoa; phylum Chordata; order Testudines; family Pelomedusidae; genus Pelusios; species Pelusios castaneus. The sequence continues at coordinate 11,697 of ML687756.1, forward strand.
GATGGCTGTGTGTGTAGGAGAAGGTAAAAGGTTAAAATAAAAAAAGACAAGTAGAAATGGTGAGGAATGATGCCTCAGGCCTAGCGAAAAAAATCAAAACAGTAGGCCTGAGTTGGATAACTAGCTATCTTGACAGGAGTCATGTTAAAGCAGGCTGACTTCACAGAAATTGGCAAGAAGTCAGCTGCACTGGAATAAGAGTGGGCAAGTACTTGAAAGTGACCTTGAAGGTGTCCAGTTGGCCTAGTGCCAAGGAGATAGTTCACAGCATCTCTTCCTATCTTTGAACTCTCCAGCAACAGCTTGATGGATGGAGATGTTCAGTGATGTGTGGACCTATCAAATTAATGGGCGGCTTCAAAAAAGGAGTTTGTGGATCAATCAAAGTAAATTTGGACACCAAAGGGGGCTGAGCCAATAGGTCTGAGCAGGGTATAAAAGCAGGAGACTGAGACCCCAGATTTCATGCAGCTGAAGGGGGTGATGGGAGAGTCCTGCTATCAGCGGAGCTGTTCTGTTGCATTGAGAGCACAAATGCTGCCACAGATCTGTTGATATAGGTCGCTTGCCATTGTGCTATGTTGCAATAAAACCTAGCCTGGCACCTTTGTTTCTACAAAGATGCGTGGTTGTGTTGATTCCTTTGATTGTGGGTATTACCTCAGTTTACCTCTTGCACACAGGGTACGCCTAGGCTTCAAATCACTGAACTAACTAAGTCCTTATTATATATTTGAGCCACAGGTAATCCAAAGCATTAGCTAAAGGAACACCTTACCTTAGGATCATCAGGCTAACTGAGTCCCTGCTTAAATATTCAAGTCAGGCTCTAAATCACTGGGCTTAGCAGAGCCCCCAGATAGATGTCTGAGCCTGGGGTAATCCTGAATGAACACACATACAGGCTATGTCTACACTTGTAAAGTTAAGTCGACTCTGTTAAGTTGACTTAACAATGTTGACTTTAGGTCGACTTGAAGTCGACCTTGTTAAGTCGACTTAACAGAGTGACTACACTTTAAGTCGACCTTGTTAAGTCCACTTAATAGTATATGTAGCCATCCACACTGGCTTTAAGTTGACTTAATAAGGTCAACTTAGTGCTATTCTCCATCCACACTGGCTTTAAGTCGACTTAAGCGGCTATTACGTCACCTTAAGGAAATGCTTAAGTTGACTTAATAAAAGCCTAGTGTGGATGCGGCTTTGTGTAGGTCCACTTAAGCGTCCTTAAGTTGACCTAAGTTGCCAGTGTAGACACACCCATACAGAGACACACGCACTCAGCCAAACAGACATCCATGCTGGACTCAGAACAATACAGATAAGAATGCCTCTAGCCCAGCCCAGCATATGACAGTGTGTACTCTACCCACCACTATAATTACAGCGATATCTGTCTTCTGGCAAAACTTTTGCCAGTAGAACTCTG
>ML687756.1:26716-40434 GCA_007922175.1 Pelusios castaneus
CCCCCCCCCCCCTCGCACCATGCTGAGTGCCCCACAGGTTTCCTGTTGCCGTATGACCCACTGCAATGTGATGTGCCCTATGCATCCCCATTACTGAAATGCTCCCTGACTGCCTCTCTTATGCGGACGGCTCCCTGTTGCACCCCCTTAATACTCCTAATGGCTGGCTGTTCAAACACACCCTCCAGGCACTCAGCCTCAACAGCCCAAGCTAGGGAATATTTCTCTCCCCTACTTTCACAAAGGTTATGAAGGACACAGCGCACTGCGATGATGACTGGAATGTTGTCCTCATCCAAGTCCAGCCTCTCATACGAACAGCACCAGCACCCCTTTAAGTGGACGAAGGCACACTCCACAGTCATTCTGCACTTGCTCAACCTATAATTGAACTGTTCCTTGTTGGGATCCAAGTTGCCAGTGTAGGGCTTCATGAGCCATGGCATGAGTGTGAAGGCTGGGTCTCCTAGGATCACTATGGGCATCTCCACATCCCCGACAGTAATTTTCTCATCCGGGAAGAAGGTCCCTGCTTGCAAGTTCCAGTACAGCCCTGTGTTCCTAAAAATACGGGCTTCATGCACCTTTCCCGACCACTCAGCATTGATATCTGTGAAATGCCCTTTGTGAGCCACAAGTGCCTGCAGCACTGTGGAAATGTAGCCCTTCCTATTTATATATTCAGTCGTAAGATGGTCAGAGACCAAATAGGGATACGTGTGCCGTCTATTACCTCTCCACAGTTCGGGAAGCCCATGGCTGCAAATCTGTCCACAATCTTATGCACATTGCCCAATGTCACTGTCCTCCAGAGCAGAATACTCCAAACTGATTTGCAACCAACTCGTTGCAGTCAGGAGTTGCCATTTTCCACACAGCAATTGCAACATGCTTCTCCACGGTGAGGGCAGCCCTCATTTTGGTGTCCTTGCATTGCAGGACAGGGGCAAGCTCCTCACACAGTTCTATGAAGGTGGCTTTATATATTTGAAAGTTCTGTAGCCACTGCTCATCATCCCACACCTACATAACAATGCTGTCCCACCACTCAGTGCTTGTCTCTCGTGACCAGAACCAGCAGTGCACCATGTGCAGGTGCTCTGTGAAGGAGCTCAGCAATGCAGTGCTGTTGTTCTGCATGGCATTCAGCAGCCCTGGGTCCTCCGATTCCTGGTCTGATTCAGATCTCAGTGCATACTGTTCAACCAGCTGAGATATATTCATTATGCTGAAGGCAACAGTGGACCTCAGATCTGGATCCTTGTTGTTGCAATTGGGAGTACCAGGAAGGAATGCAGCAGTGTTGAAAATTGGCACGAATTGCTATTAGCAATGAGGAAGACAGCAGGGAACACAATACACCATGGGAAACTGAGAATTTACCCATGGTGCTCAGTGCTCCTCTCCTTCCACCCAGGATTCTTAGCGCTGAATCAGGAGGAGTAGAACTGTGGGATAGGTGTCCATAATTCAATGCGGCATATTGTGAAATTGCTAAGAAGCATGTGGACGTTCCGTTCTGTTACAAGGAGCGCCATGTGTACGCGATCCAGCGCAATAAAAACCACATGACTTTTGCAGTGCAACAGTCTTCTTGTGCGACAATTCTGTAGTGTGTACATGGCCTCAGTATGCTAATGGCTCACATCTTAGCTGTAGATGAGGGTAAGGGAGTTGCCTAATTCCATCACTCTTGTTCCAGGGGGTTTAGGTGTGTCTCCCACTGCCTTTTCATTGTTTTTGGTTTCTGGTTCAAGCAGAGGCTGGGGGGAATGGGGGCGAGTCACAGAGGCAGGATACTGTGACTGGTTCCATGAACACATAGCTAACAAGTAATACTGGGACAGGGCAGCCTTACCATCAGCGGTGCCCCTCATCCTTCTTAGGGGGAAAGTGGGGCTAGATTGGCTCTTTACCACACAAAGGTAAACATCCTAAACATCCTGAGGACATCCCTCAACACTTCCCGCACCCCTCCCACAAGGACCAGCCACCCTCTCCCTCCACCCTCATCAATAACTGTCCCCTGCTCCTGTCCAGCCCCATGCAGCCTCACACACACACACCCCTCCCATCACCCCCCAGAGGAAGGGAAGGGAGAGGGAGGGAGGGATCGGTTGGCCCTTCACGACACATGGGTGTGTTTGTGATGAGGGGTCCTTGTTGGCTCTGATGGGGGGCTGCTTTCCACCCCACCTTGAGAGACGGGGGCACTGGGCTGGCCATTCACATGATAGATCATTCAAAAGGGAACTTGCATGGCATAATTGGCATCAGACCATACAATTACATTGCAAAAGTGAACAGAAAAGTTACATAGATCACAACCTAGGGGTGCACATAAGTGCATCCCGTGACAGGGGGAATATTCTATTTTTTTTTTCACTGAAAAGTCCTTTTTTAATTGAAAAAAAAAATCTTTTGTGGGAACAAGTAAAACCTTTTCCCCAACCATAAGTACTCTGCAGACCTGATCTTGGTTTGGCTCAGTAAAAGTTATGGCTGAGGGTTTTAAAAATGGTGGAGTAATGTGAGGCTTTTTGTCAGGGAAAGACTTTAGTTAGTAAAAATAGCCTTGTTCCAAATAAACAAAGGACTAAGAATTTTTCTGGGTTAACAGAAATCTTTATTTAAAAAAAGAAAAAATTGCATAGCTAAGGGGAAAGGGTCACCGCATCCAGCAACAGAGACTCTGGCTGGTGGGGAGCGTCTCCAAAGGACAATACAGAGTTTCCCTTCTTTTATGGAGAACTTTTCTACAGAGATGATAATAGATACAAAAACATAAAAACATTTAACATGGTTAAAGGCAAGAAACTTAGGCCTTGTACACACGATCAGTTTATCACGCATAAAAATTCATTACCGCGCGATAGCAACAGCGGTGTACACACATGCAATAGGGCTGTTGCGCGTTAACTGCCTTGTTGTAGCGCAATACAAAAACCACCTCGACGAGGATGGTAACAGCTAACGCGGAACAGCTGTTGCGCCTTTGCGCTCGTGTGTACGCTTACCGCGCAATGATTGGCCTCTGGAAGTGTCCCAGCATTCCACAGTCGTCCTCTCTGGTCTTCCCTCCACCCGCTCTGTGGCCGTGACAAAACTGTCCCCGCCCCAAACTGATTCCCGGGATTTTCAAATTTCTCGTCTGTTTCACTTCCCGTTCTCTTCCGAGTGGAGTGGAGTGCAGCTCCAATCCTCATCAGCAATGGCGGCCCGTTGTGGAAGATGTGCACCCCTTTGGAGCACGGCAGAGGTGCTGGACCTGATTAGCATCTGGGGAGAGTCCGCTGTGCAGGCGCAGCTACGCAGCAGCAGGAGGAATTATAATACATTTGGCATAATTTCTTGGGCCATGTCAGAGAGAGGGCCTGATAGAGACACTGTGCAGTGCAGATCAAAGGTGAAGGAGCTAAGAATAACCTATCACCGAGTGAAGGAGGCAAACCGCTGTTCTGGATCAGCGCCTGCTACATGCAGGTACTATAAGGAGATAGAAGCCATCCTCAGTGGGGACCCCACAACCACTGCCAAGAGTCCCGTGGACACATCAGCCTCCCCTCATCCAGTGAATGCCAGAGCCGAGCAGGATGAGGACGTTGTTGAGGAGGAGGAGGAGGAGATGGAGGATGACACGGAGGAAAGCGCAACAACATGTAGCCAGGAGCTCTTCTGCACCCCCACTGAGATGTCCACCCAAGGCTTGAACTACCGCGTGTCCTCTGAGGCGGCAGAGGGGGGTTCTGGTAAGTTTCTCCTTCGTGCAGCTATGGCTCCTGCTAAAAGATCACTGTCCAGGGTGGGGGTGCTTGCTGGTCCCCGCTGTGCACGCTATTTACTCTGCATTCATTAGAAGTGCATCAACACAAGCAGTTATTGTAAAATAATCTTCTGCATTTAGGTCAGTAAAGGTTTCCTCGATGTACCTCCAGAGCCTACTACTCAGGTTAGATGGGAGAGCATTTGTGTCTACGCTCCCAAAGACGGATACTCTGCCTTGCCAGCTGCAAAGCACAGCCCTGGGAACCATGGCAGCACACAGTGCAGCAGCATACGGTCCTGGCTTGCAACCGGTGGCATGTAGGATATGTATTCTAGCTGGCAAGGGCACTCTGGGGAGAGAGAGATCAGGTTACATCTGTGTGTCCTGTGCAGAATGTTAGCCCCCAGTAAGGTTTCTATTAGGACATACCTTGTCCGCTTCAGCGAAGCATAGGATGTTGACTGCCCTGCACCTTCCAGTAGAATGTGCTACTGGAAGGTTACATTGGTTATCTAGGCTATGTGTTAACAACAGCTTTATTATTTTTTTTTTTTATTAGATTCGACCTTCACAAGGCCGGTGTCTACCCCAGGTGACCAAATGAGAAACATTTGGCGGCATGCTCGAAGAAACAGGGAGGATATGTTCCAGGACCTGCTGAAAGCAACACAGGAATCAGCAAGGGAGAATCGAGCCTGGAGAGATGAATCCCAGCAGAGGAGGCAGAAACATAGGGACGAACTAATAAGCGTCATGAAGGAGCAAACAGAACTGTTCAAGAGCATGATTGCTTTGCAGTCCCAGGTGATTAATGTCCGGGCTCCACTCCAGACAGTTCAGCCGTGTCTGCCTCCCACTACCCGTAGTCCCTCAAAGCATTTCTTTGAAGGCCACCTTTCCCCCCGGTACAGTACAACATCCAGTCCCCCCCCCCCCCAGCTACTTTTTAGAGACCCGGAGCTACACCCACCTGTAACCCCCCCCACCCCACCTTTTAGGTTTGAATAAAAACAGTAACAAATAATTTGAAGAGTGGCTTTATTTGTACACACACGTTGAAAATCTCATAAGGTGCACCTGACGCGTCCTGGAAGTTAACTAGGGGAGGGAATAATTGAAATGCTGCCTGAGTGCCTCCCTTATGCGAGCAGCTTCTCCTTGGGCCACCCTAATACTCCTAGTGGCTGGCTGTTCGTATGCTTCCTCAAGGCGCTGTTCCTCCGTAGCCCACACGGGGGAAAACTTTTCTCCCCTACTTTCACAAATGTTATGGAGGACACAACACGACACAATCACAGCAGGGATGTGGTCCTCCACCAAGTCCAGCCTCCCATACAAACATCGCCAGCGCCCTTTTAAACGGCCGAAGGCACATTCCACAGTCATTCTGCAGCAGCTCAATCTGTAATTGAACCGCTCCTTGCTGCGATCTATGTTACCGGTGTACGGCTTCATGAGCCATGGCATCAGTGGGTATGCTGGGTCTCTGAGGATGACTATGGGCATCTCCACATCCCCCACTGTAATTTTTTGATCAGGGAAAAAGGTACCCCCTTGCAGCTTCTGGTACAGACCAGTGTTCCTGAAAATGCAGGCATCATGCACCTTTCCCGACCACCCAGCATTGATGTCTGTAAAACGCCTCTTGTGATCCACGAGTGCTTGCAGCACCATGGAGAAGTAGCCCTTCCTGTTGATATACTCGGTCGCGAGATGGTCTGGAGCCAAAATTGGGATGTGTGTGCCGTCTATGGCTCCCCCGCAGTTAGGGAATCCCATGGCATCAAAGCCATCCACAATCTCACAAACATTGCCCAACATCACCGTCCTCCGTAGCAGAACGCGATTGATGGCTTGGCAGACTTGTGACAGGGCTAATCCGACAGTGGACCTCCTGACTCCAAACTGGTTTGCAACCGACCGGTAGCAGTCAGGAGTCGCCATCTTCCAGACAGCAATTGATACACGCTTCTCCACGGTTAGGGCTGACCTCATGTTGGTGTCTTTACGTCGCAGGGCAGGGGCCAACTGGGAACACAGTTCCAGAAAGGTTGCTTTCCGCATTCGAAAGTTCTGTACCCACTGCTCGTCATCCCACAGCTGCATAACAATGCGATCCCACCACTCGGTGCTCGTCTCTCGCGATCAGAAACAGCGTTGCACCGTGTGCAGATGATTGGTGAAGGAGCTGAGCAACGCGGTGCTGTTGCTCTGCATGGCATCGATCAGCCCCTGCTCCTCAGTGTCCTCGTCTGACTTAGAGCTCATTGCGTACTGAACAACAAGCCGAGATGTATTCAGAATGTTGAAGGTGACAGTGGAGATCAGAGCAGGATCCATGCTGTCGCTGTTGTGATTGCTTGCAAGTGCTGCAGTGCGTCACTGCACTGTTGAAAATAGGCGCGAGTTGCTATTGGAAACGAGGAAGACGCAAGGGGAACACAATGCACCACGGGAAACTGAGAGTTTACCCATGGCGCTTTGCGTTCCTTTCCTTCATCCCATGATTCGAAGCACCGATTCAGGTGTTGCAGGTAGGACACCTGAAGACAGGCAGGGGTTCCTAGCAACAGTGGTGGATTCGTTGCCCGGAGTGCGCAGCACCAATAAACACACCAGGGCAGAGAAACACACTAAAATTTATTTGAGATCTCAAGCAGGCACACGGAGACAGGCACGTCTCAAATCATGCGCAAATTCCCTTTGGTTACAATTGCTTTTATATAGTTGAATACTAGCTGGACCTGGGCTGTCAGCATTTCCCAGTCTGTGTGTATAAAGGATTCTACCCCCCTTCTCTTCTCCTTGGACAAAAACCAAGATTTCAAGGCTGTATTATTATTGCAAGCAGAGGCTGGCTGAGACTAGTACTGTTATTCCGTTATGGGGAACAGGTTATCAGTTTCTGCAACTGGGAAACATCAAGGCTATGTTATTTGGATTGTTGGGCGTCAGTTATGTCCCAGCTGTGTCTGAGTCTGGAGCAAAGGGGCTTCATCGACACTGTGGCCTTCCACCCCCTCGAGTTACCCAGTGCGCAACCCCAAACACAGCCAGGGGCATCAACACAGGGAAAATGGAATGATGGGATAGGTGCCCAGAGTTCATTGTGCTCACCCGTGATAATGCACGGAATTCTGTTGCGTTGCAAGAAGTGACGTGTGTGCGCGTTATCCCGCAATAAAGGTCACGTGGTTTTTACAGCGCGATTGCCATGTTGCACTTTAATCTGATCGTGTGTACATAGCCTTAGTTACAATCAGTGCCAATGTGTTACAATGTGTTTGCAAGAGAAAACCCATTAGGCGGTCAGTCATGTTAAAGCACTTAAGGATAATTCCTTGAGCAACCAGAAAGTGTGAAATAGTTAGCAGCTGGGCAAACACTACATGAGTTTTCACAGTATTACAATCGCCTTGTTTAAATTTGATTCTGGGGCGTCTGGTCAGTGGGTGGGGGCTGGAAGTTGGGAACAAGGGTGGAGGGTGACAAAACAAGGGAGGCTCGGGTGGGGTGCCTTGAACTAATCAAGACCTGGTGCTCAGGGGGGTGTGGGTGGCTTTGATAATGAAAGAATGCAGAGGTGTGGGGCCAGGGTTAGTCACTGAGGTGTTGTTCAAGATGGCAAGCATCATGGAGTCTGACCCAAAGAACAAGGAATCAGATCTGAGAAGGCATGGGTCCAGCTGTCCTGAGAACTAGGCTAGCTTTAGCATCTTGTTCTTTTCTCCCACACTTTTAAATTCACAAGAGGTATAGTTTTCAATAGTACTTGAACGAGTTAGGAGCTTAAGTTCCATTTTCAAAAGTCATTTTGCCACATGGAGCCTATTTCCCTTTGACTTTATGAAATATTGGGCTCCAAGGGACAGATTTTCAAAGTTTTCTGGGAATGTAAAGTTGCAGATGGGTACCTAATTTTGATGAGTATTCTGAGCCTGATGAGTCATTTGAGGAACCTGTGAGTTCCAAGGGTCCAGCTTATCCAGAAGATAGGGACTAGCCAAGTGACTTCAAGGCAGGTTCATATTGAAAACAGGCAGTACAGTCTGGCTGGTGTCGCTAACATGTTGAGATACACCCAGATGCTTGGTAGTTCTGATGGACGTCTCCCTCTCCAGCCACAAATAGTCACCAGGGCACCCTGATGCTAACAAGCTTTTCAGCAGTGCCTATGAAGATTAAGGGCCAGATTTTTAACAGTATTTAGCTATCTAGTGAGATTTTCAAAAATACCTGTGTGCAGAATTCTTATTGAAACTCAGTAGATTTTAGCCACCAGGATGCTTTTGAAAATCTCGCTACCTTTACAAATCAGGGCCCAAGTGTCTAACTCCCATGCAGTTGTTGGTGCCCCTCGCTGTGTCTGGGGTTGTGCACTGGGTAACTCGGGCGGGTGGAAGGCCACAGTGTCGATGAAACCCCTTCGCTCCAGACTCAGACACAGCTGGGACTCAATGAGAGTTAGGATCCTAATCTACTGTGCTGCTTTTAACAATACCATTAGGTGCCTATCTGTATCTATTGGTGCCTAAATACTGGTATTAATTTGTCTCCAAATCCTTTAGGTAGCTTTGAAAATCTCAGAGTGTATGTCTACCTTCCTTAGGTTCCTTTAAAAATGCCAGTCTTGAATACGTACTTTGTCCCCGCTTCATATTGTCTTCATATTACAGTGGTTGGAATGAAGCTGTGGTAAGCAACCATTTCCTTTTTCTTGGAATAATCTCTTGAGAAGTCAGGGGGCTGCTGGCATTTGAGCTCTGTCTACAGTGAGAAAGAAAGAGAGAGTTTTTGTAATGAAGTGTAGCACTGTGTTGGTGGGATATACGACCACAGTGACACAAACTCCATAGAGTGCTGTACAAAAACCTGCAGATATAAAAAAAGCAATATTTCCTGCAGAAAAAATACACAAAACCTGAAATTTCTCAGGATATAATAACAGCACTTTTTATTTCTTGTCTCCCTATTTTCATTTAAACCCCAAGAAACAGTTTAAACAATATCCTGAAAGCTGGAAAGAGGGTTTAGCTCAGAAGTATCTTCTGGAATGAAGTCTCTGGAATCATTCAACTACGGAATTCTTTTCTTCTAATTTTTGGAGAAAACAGGACATTACACACACTTTTTTGCTTTAAATAATCTATACTGGATAAAGTACTTATTTTAGTCTTCTATATTTGCATGTCTATTGAGCTGCAGTAGAGACATATTCTCCAGCAGGTTAAAAACAATGTGGATACAGATAAACTCATCTTCGGAAAAGGGACTTTTCTTAAAGTAGAATCAAGTAAGTACAACGCTTTGTATGCTTAAAATTATATTTAAAAAGGGGGCTATGTCTTGGTGGTAAAACAAAGAAATGATTTTGCTTTCTGGGATCTGAGAGGATTTTCTTGCCAGCTAAGACTCAGTGTTAGAAGCTCATCTCCATTGCATAGCTCCATTGGACCTAATGGGGCAGATTCCCAAATTGTGTAAAGCAGCATCATTCCACTGGAGTTAAGGACTCTCACTGGTGTAAACTGGCAGTAGTTCTGTTGTAGTCAGTGGACCAGATCCCTACACTATAGATACCTGCAGTAGAGTCAGTGGGATGGATCCTTAGTGCCAGGAATGACTCTGCTGAAGTCAATGGAGCTCACTCAGGATCTGGTAATCTGGGCCAGATTTGGGGAAAAATGCCTCAGCACCACTAAACTTCAATGGATTCATACAGTTTTGCATCAGTTCAGACTGTAGGTCTCAGGGTTCAGTGATGATGCTTTGGAGCAGTTTTGCGATGGCTCTCTAGCTCTGTGGGGTATGAAAAACTGATTTTCGGAAAAGGCACCAAAGTGACCGTGGAACCAAGTAAGTAATTTGTCCACAAAGGGAAGCATGCATAATTTTGTATTCCTGAAACAACTGTTTAATAATATTGCGCTGAGGTTTTCAAAATTGCCTAGGCAATTGGGATATCCATTTTCCTTCAAAATGAATGGGAATTGGATGGCCAAATCTCTGGGATGATTGTGAAACCGACACCCGTACAATTTAAGGGACTTGTTTTTGTAGAAAAGTGATTCAAGTTTGCAGATAAGGTTGAAATATGAGGTGGATATAAGTCTGGTTGCTTGATTTCTTTGTCTGGGGTTTCTTTAGTGCAAACTGAAGAAATTAGATTAAGTGATGTTGGGTTTTCTTTTGGAAAGTGGAGCTGTAACTCAAAGGGAAAAGACCTGGGATTTGTGGCTCCGTTTATGAAGTCCCAGAATTCTCCTGACAGAGATGGAACATGTAAGTTTTTGTAGGGATCATTTGAAGTGTGCTTATACACTGCCCTTGGTATTCGGGAAGGGAACTCAGCTGCGAGTTGAACCACGTAAGTATTTATAAGACATATTTTTGAGATTTTAGGGGAGGTTATAGTGGTGGAAATGTTGATTTTCTTATTCAGAAATACCCAGCTCTGTTTAGAAACTGACAGCAGAACAATCCTTGGTGGATTAGAGGTAAAATTTTCTAAAACAGCTAAGATTCAAGTGCTCAAAGGTCTTATGTGCCTAACTCCCATTGAAATCATATAGACATTTAATGATCCTCAGTCTCATAACCTTTCTGTGAGGTTTCAGGGCCCAAGGTTTAGATTTTTAAATGTATTTAAGTGAGTATGGCTGTAGAAAGGTGCCTAGTAAGATTTTTCAAAAGCACCTCGGCATCTAACTCATATTGAAACAAATGGGACTTAGGCACCTAGACATGGTTGAAATCCCCACTTAGTGCATATCCACATCTTTAAATACTTATAAAACCAGCTTAAAATGCACTTAAATATCTTTACAAATCTAACTCATGTGCACTTTTGAAAATGTTACCCCTGAAAACCAAATTCCTGTTACAAATATTGAATATGCATGTCCGAATTCCCTAGTCAACCTTCCACGTTTTTGAACTTTTGCATGCTTCATGGAAGAGATTTCCAGAAAGTGCCTAATGAAGTTAAGATCACAATTTCCTTGGCATGTGTGAAAATTCTTTTCTCCATAAACATATCAGAGAAACCTTCAATCACGAATAGAATTTTATATTTAAAACCTTGTTTGGTGGAATGGGTTGATAGTTGAATATAGGGAGAAATCTAATATTTTGCCTGATTTTTTTAGCAATCTTGTTGATTTTTTTGAGAACACTATTAAAAAGGTGATAAAAAATGTCCTTGAGATAGGAGGTAAAAGCAGTGGCATTCATTAATGCATCTAGAAAATAGGAATACCATATTTGTCCTTGTTGGTATTAAAACGCACTAGAGTAAATTTCTAGGGTGATAATATCTGCCACGCTAAACACATTAAAATTAGATGGACCAGCTCCCCAGCTGGTGTTAAACAACATAAATTCATGGAAATTAGACATGTTAGTCAATTAATCAAATACTCACCTGGTGTAAAGGGCCATAGCTCAATTGAAGTCAGTTGGACCAGGTCTTCAGCTGGTATAAATTAATGTAGTACTGCTGGAGTCAATGGGTCAGATCCACAGATGGTGTAAATTGACATAACTCCAGTGAGGTCAACTGGGTGAGAATCTCAGGTTATATAAATTGGCATAGTGCTATTGACTTCAGAGATTCACAGATTACAAATCCAGAAGGAGCCACTATGATAATCTAAACTGACCTCCTGTATATCACCAGACACAGAACTCCTCCAAAATAATGCCAATAGTATAGCTTTTAGAAAAACATCCAATCTTGATTTAACAATTGCAAGTGACGAAGAATCCACTACAACCGGTGGTCAACTGTTCCACTGGTTATTTACCCTCAACATTAAAAAATGTACACTATATTTCCACTCTGAATTTATCTAGACTTAAATTCCAGCCATTCAGTAATGTTTAACAACTCTTCTACATTGAAGAGAACATTATTAAATATGTTTCCTATATAGATACCTATAAACTGTGATCAATTCACCTCTTAACCTTCTTTTTGTTAAGCTAATAGTTTGAGTTCCTTGAGTCTATCACCATGAGGCATGTTTCCTAATCCTTTAATCAATGTCATGGTTCTGCTCTGAACCCTCTCCTATTCATAAACCTCCTTCTTGAATTGTGCACAACAGAACTGGACACAATATTCCAGCAGTGATCCCACCCATGCCAATATAGTGGTTAAAAATACTTTCTACTCCTATTGCAGTCTCCTTTTTCTGCATTAAGGATTGTGTTAGCCCTTTTGATCTCTTTAACACAGTTGTGACAATTTATTCAAGCTGAGAATCTGTCCCAATTAAGTTGTACCAGCAGAGTAGCTGGCCTGCATCTCAGCACTTTGATCATGCCAGAGATCAGAAGATGCCTTCAAGTTATTGTCTGATAAGAATGCTCTGCAGCTCTGAGGGTCTCCAGCAAAGCTGTGTTTATGCAGCTTAAAAAGACCATAAAAGAGGAAAATCTAGGTAAACTGTTTTTGTACAACCGGTTGTAACGGTGCTACAGCAGCACTTCTCTTCGGCAGTGGGACCCGGCTAACTGTGGAACCCAGTATGTATTTGTTATGTTTTCACGTTTCTGAATTGTTATTGTCTGCAGCTAAGATTTTTTTCATATACAGGTGACTAAAGATAAACTCCCAAGGAAATATTTTGGCACCTAATTGAACGGTGTCACTTTTCATAGTGCTGAGCATCCAGAGTTCAGCACTCCACGGGGATGTCTCAAAGATGCAAGACTTCAGTGGAAGCTGTTGTATATTCAGCATATCAATGCCTAATTCTCTTATGCACCTTTGAAAACCCCTGTGTTAAATCTAGTGCTCACCCTTATCTAACATTTGCCTGGGTGAAGTTGGCCAAGTCCTAAATGAGATTAATCTTTTCCATCTGTGAAGTGAACATAAGGATACTTTATCTCCTTCATTGAGCTTTCGGAGGTTTGTGTATGAAAAGCATTGTATGAAAGTTAGGCCTTGTTACTATTGTTGGTGTTGCAGGAGTGGAGCGGAAAGAACTGCAGTTTCAAAAGTTGTCCCTTGCAAGTAACTCAAGACCCAAAGGATGCTGGAAACTTCTCTCAGTTGGGAGAGTTTGTTCTCTAGGGATGACATTTTCAAAACCTCTTAGTGTATTTGGTTGCTATGTGACTATTAATAGGAGCAAGAATTAGGTGCCCAAATCTTTGAGAACTTCAGTGTGGATGCACAGTATATATTTCCCACAAATGAAGTATGGTAGCCAGGTATAACATATCAAGGAGTATTTCTCAACTTTAAAAGTACTTCCTTAAATGATCACCATTCCTTAATAGAGAACTAAGCCCAAGAGATTAAGGCACCTGAATTTCATTGAATTTTAATGGGATTCTGACACCTAAATCCTTTGGGTTCCTTTGAAAACTCCAGCTTTGTGCAAGATAGTGATACCATGATGTTCATTAATTCCTTACCCCAGGATGGGACCCACTGATTTTAGCAAACCTATCTATAGACTAAGATGCTACTCAACATGAGTAAATTTATCAGAAATTGGCCACTTAGATGTCAGAATGTATAATACACAAATTAATAGAGCTGAGAATGCATTTCAAACCAGCTTTTAAAAAGATACTTTTCATACCATGTGAAAAATGCTGATTATTTAATATTTGGGAAAGTCATGGCTTTAGCCATGGAACCAAGTAAGTATCATGTCACTTCATATCACTCTCACTCTTGTCTCCACCTTTTTTGTTGAATTATACTCACTTTTTCTTTCAAAAGAGAGAGAAATAAATGAACTGTTTCTTTAATGATGGTTCTGATACTGCAAGGAGACCCAAAGATAAAGTTTTATGGAAGAAATGTTTTCATTACTTTGGTTCATTGCAAATTTCATTTTTTCCTTTTACTGGAGAAGGGTGTTCTTTAAGTTGTATGAAAATCATGTCCGTTGATAATTATAGTTGGCTGAAACTTTTTAACCCTTTTTTT
>ML687762.1:0-24762 GCA_007922175.1 Pelusios castaneus
CACGAGTTATTTAAAATCACTTCCCCATTAACACCCGTGCGAGTGTCTCCGACGGGGCTGGGGCTGTAAACCTGCCTAGAGATTCCCTCCGGCCTGGGCTGGGACGGGGCATATGATCAGGGGAGCCGCGTTCGTACCCCCAGCATTGAGACCAGGATAGAAATAAGGGCGGAGGGTCCCGGAGAAGGTGTCAGTGAAAGTGAAGAGATGGGACCCGTCCGTCACATTGTAAAATGAGACCTCGCCTGCCTCGTAGTCCAGGAAAATCCCCACCCGGCTGGGCTTGATGCTCATGAGGAGGGGGGCTGGGGGGGAGGTCAGGGCCTCATATTCCCCATTCCTCAGCCACACGGCCCAGTATCCATCCCCAGGTGTGAGTGTGACCTTCCCCTTCCTGCTCACAGATTCCCTACAAACCCCCAGGTCCCACTCAGTCTTGTCTCCCACCTCCACCTCCCAGTAACGCCTCCCGCCCGTGAACCGCTCAGCGCCCAGCACACAGACACATGGATCAAATCTCTCAGGGGTGTCGGGCAGATCCCGGCGTTTGTCTCCATCTCTCACACGTTTCTGATCC
Source organism: Pelusios castaneus (assembly GCA_007922175.1). NCBI lineage: Eukaryota > Metazoa > Chordata > Testudines > Pelomedusidae > Pelusios > Pelusios castaneus. Next base: position 578 of record ML687762.1, read on the forward strand.
TCAGACAGGACGAGGTTGGGATGAGCAGTGTCTGGATCCAGAGTCACATCCACTGGGGAGAGATCACAGAGTCAGGGCCGGGCAGGGGCAGGTGACTGGAGATCAAAGGGAAATTAACCTGCCTCCCGTTAATGGCTGTGGGGGTGTTACTTCTTAAGGGGGGTCAGGGCCCCTCTGCCCATGAGAGTGAACGGGAGGGAAGGACACAGCAGCGGGGGAGGGGGGCAATGGGGAGCAGCAGCCCAGGGATGGGGGAGGGGACAGGCTGATGCTCGGAGAGGGAGAGGAGAAGTGGGGGAGGGGCGGGTACAAGGGCAGTGGGGGAGGACTTTATTAATTCAACTTAATGTTTCCAGTCAACTTAAAAAGGTCCAACTGGGCACCACTCCGCGTCTCCACTGGCTTATTTCAACTTAATGAAGTTGATTTACGAGATAGTTTGAAATAAAACGAGGTGTTATTAATTCGAACTAACTTTTCCTTAATTCGACTTTAAGGAGCAGTTTAAGTCGAATTAAGGAAAGTCCAGTGTAGACGTGGAGTAAATTAAGTCAACCTAAGCCTCCTTAAGTCAACTTAATTTGTAAGTGTAGACGCACAACGAGTGTCTCCCAGCAGAGATAACGCTCAGCTCCGAGCCCCAGGGCACCGATGTGTCCATCTGTAACCCATATGCCTGAAAAGGCTATCTCTTGAGAGACCTGCTGAGGGTGGGTTACTGTTGTTGGGCAGATTAGTGACCCACAACTGGAAACTTCCAGAAGCAGGGAGTGGTAGCAATTTGAGCATGCTCCACACTGTACCCTGCTGGTGTGATGTGATGTCAGTCAGATGACTGGAGAGCAGCAGCCTGAGCAGACAGCAGGCAGGAGTTGCCTTGAGGGGAGACCATGTGCTCAGTGTTCTGGAGAGGAGCTGAGCCAGGAGTGAACAAGATGTTTTCTCCATGTAAAGGAGTCATTTGCACCAGACCTTGCAGACATGCATATGGGACTGAGGGTTGGTTGCAGAGGAGAAGAGAAAGCCTGCATGTAATGCTACAGAGGATCCCAGCAAAGGAAGAAGAGGACAGCGATTTCTTGCCATGCAAGCTTCCACACTGGAACAGAGACTGTAGCTGAGAGTTGGGTGAACTCCACACAGACTTTGGGACTCTTGGGTATCTTTCATGCAAGGGATTGTTCTTGGTTAATTGTAGTTTGTTTTCTTAGGTTAAGGTTCATTTAGTTAGTAGTTAATAAAGTTCATTGTTATGTTTAATGTAGTAGTATTCTAATGTGGGGTGGTAACTCTGAGCAATCTTTGCTGAGAGTCCTGTACAGACTGGATCCTGGGTCTCCAGCTGCTTTTCTCCACAGGGGTTGGGACTGATTTCTGTGAGGCACTGGAGAAGGGCAATTTAATTAATTTTAGCCCACCTGAAGGTTACACATCTAATGACTGCACCACCTCCCCCCACCCCAATCTTGCTCTCTTTAACCAGCCCCTGGTCTGACACACAGCTACGTTCACACCAAGACTCTGGAGACACGTTCGCTCCATTTACACGGCCCACGGCAGGAGTCAGGCTGAGAACCGCGGTTTCTGGGGCTCCTCCTACAGCATTAAAGATGTCGATGTTTGGCCTCATGTTGGATTCCAGGCCCTGAAGCCCAGGGAGCCCGTGAGCTTCAATCCCAAGCTGCAATCCCAGGCACAAAATCCACACAGCGGTTTTTATGGACCTAGCGCTTGCCCCCGGGAGCCGCGGCCCCCTTGTCCTCAGGAGCCCACGTCTGCCCCAACTCTCAGCCTCACCGCTGCGGGCCGTGTAGACGAGCCCTTTGTGTTTATAACACCACACTTTCCCCAAAACCAAACACTCCATTTTCTCCAGGAGCTCAGCCAGACTGGCCTGAAACCTCCCGCGTTTTCTCCCCAGGCTGGAGGGCACTGAGGAGACGCTGTAGGTGGAAGCAATTCAATGTCACAGGCAGAGGGGGATGATCAGGATTAACGTGGGAAGCGTCTCCTGCTCAGAGCTCTGGAGTCACAACCAGGCTCCAAAATAACATCCCCCTCTTGCTCCTCCCCTGGGATCCAGACACCCCGGCTTTGCTGGCAGGGTGTGCGGGTCCCTCCACCGAGATCTCTGGCCCCGGGAGGCTGCAGGGCCTGTGCCCTGCTCAGACACTGACTCCAGGCTGGGGCTGTACAAACACTCCCCACAGATTTTCCAGGGCCCACAGCTGTGACATCTCCCAGCTCTGGGGTACCAGGCAGAGCACTGGGGGGCTGCAGGGAGCGAATCTCTCCCTCGGGAGGGAGCTGGAGTCACCAGTACAAGATCCACGTCGGCTACCTGTGAATCCTCAGGCTCTTCTGAGTCCTGGAACCAACCAGCAGAGAGAGAGGTGAGAATTCACCCAGCAGAGACATCCGGAGCGGGGATCACGTGTGAACAGGGGCCTCCTCCCACAGCACCTGCTCTGCACAGCCTCCCAACACACCAGGGTTCAACAGGCTCCGACTCCCCCTCACCCAGGGCCCATGGAGCCAGCAGGGTTTCTGCAATACCCTCTGCCCGACCCAGACAGACAGATCAGGGTAGACCCAGGGGCAGGGCCCGCTCCCCACCTGGCGGGTCCTAGTGCTTGGAGGATCCCTGGCACAGGGCACAGCTCACTCCCGGCAGACACAGCAGAGAATCAGCACAAGAAGGGTTTGCAAACAGTGCCGTGGGGCTGACTGTGGGGGCTTTCTGGGACAGTGGGAGAGGCTGGAGCGACTCTGGTTTGGTGCCTCCTCCTGTGTCCCCTCAATGCCAGCCCCTGCAGAGGCCAGAACACGAGCCAGGCTCCAGGTGCCTTTGGTGAGAGGGTCTCGAGACTCCTCCCCAGAGATCCCCCTGCCTACGTTGTGCTTCTTGGGGAAGGAAACTAGGGGAGCAGGTCCTGAGGCAGGGCGAGGGGGTGGGGTGGGGGGTCTCAGGGTTGGGGGGCGCAGGCGGCAGGGACACACAGTCCAAGCCTCCCCAAAGGCAGGAGTCAGGGGCAATCCCTGGACCCCTCCTCACACTGCGCTGCCCTCAGAGCAGGCGAAGGGTCCGTGTGAGTCAGTTTGTTGTGCAGTAAAACACAGCTCAGCGCAGACCCCAGCAGCCAGCTCGGCCCCCCTTGGCTAACGGGGTACGGCAGCGCTGGGTGGTGGCCACACAATGCAGCCCCCGTGTCCCAGGACAGACGCAGAGACACATCGTCCGTTACCAGCCTGTGCAGCACCCAGCACAGTGGGGCCTGCAGAGCCCTTACAGCCCCTGGCTCTGTGATACCCAGGGGGGCTGGGTGTAAATAGCAGCAAACTCCCCACTGCTCAGTGCCCCAGCCTCCAGCTCAGGCCAGGTGAGCCCTGGGGCCCCGGCTGTGTCCAGAGCCCAGGCACAAGACGGCTGAATGGCTCAGGAGCTTTCACTCACCCCAGAACCTCTGCAGCATTTCCTTCATTGCGAGACAAATTTTATACACGTTCTTCAGCTCAGTAGAAACGGCGCCTGGTTCCTGGACTTTCACACTCTGACTCCTAGGAAGGAAACGTCCCCTGGTCACTCAGCTGCTCTGTGCACACAACACTGCATATCGGGCACCAGTAATGTCAGAGCAACGAACAGCAGGAACATACCTGGTCAATGTGCTTCTCACATCCTGGAAGGGGAAAGAGAATCAATGTTCTGAATTAAAATCAGGGGCAGAAAACAGGGAATTCTCACTCTGTGCCTCTACCTTTCAGCTAGAAAGAGAGCCACCATTCCGGGCTTCACTGTTTTATGGTGAAAGCTCACGGGGTATTTCACATTATCAGGGTTCATTTGATGGAGGTGAGACAGTAATTTAACCCCAAAGGTTCTCCCCTGGGGCCCTGTCCCATCATTGCACATCTCGGGATCTGTGTTTAGAAACCTCGCTGGGCGCAGTGCTCTGCAGTCAGAGCAGGGCGGGTCTGGCCATTATCATTTTTGTATCAACCATTTCATCGCCCCTGGCCTCACTGGGTCTCCATGATCAGAATTCCTCTCTCCCAGGCCCCACAAGGGTTTTGAACTGAGAGGGTTTTAACCCAATGGTCTGTTTGTCCCTAAAATCCCAGAACACATTTACTGTAATGTTTGGAATCAAGGCCCTGGTCTGAGCTTTTAACTCTGGACGGATGAAGAATTTCGATGCCGTCTGTCTCTCACCTTCAGCAGCTCAGCATCTCTTTGCTGACACTTCTTCTCTATCTCTGCGATCAGCTGCTGCAGAGAGGAGCTTTGCTAGGAGAGTTTGCTCACATTTTCCTGGAGTCTCTGCAGCATCTCCCTCTCCTCCCCCGCCAGTCTCTGCAGAAGCCCCTGTTCCTCTTCTTTCAGCCATGTGTGCAGTCTGTTAAATTCACCTGTGATCACCACCCTCTTCTCCTTTACCTTCCTCTTCAGACACAAACATAGGGAAGGAAGAGAGAAAATGGGAGCCAGATGTTAAGTCACAGACTGGGTCTCTGTCCATGAACCCTGGGATACGAAATCAGTGTGTACGGATATTTACTTCTTTGGAAATGTACCAGGAAGGTGTGTTTGAGTTCAGAGTTTATAGGGCCATTTCTCAGCCATTCCTGTAGAACGTTATTGCGGGTGAGCTGGGATCATAGCGTTAGGGATCCAGTTCAGCAGGTGGCCTGGCGTTGCGATACTGGGGCACAATGTGGATCTGCAACATTCCTGCTGTCGGGTGGGTCATCGTAGCACCAGCCCCATTTAGTTAAAAGAGCATCACGAGAGTACGGATCACGGCCCCAGACTCTGCTCTGCGGTTTTATTTTGTTTGCACCAGGAAACCCTCGAATGGAACCGACACTCGAATGTGTCTAAACCAGAGGAAAATTCAGAATCCAACTTGTTCTATGTGGCAAGGCTGGAGCGCTGACATCGAATCATAATGTGAAGGTCACAGAAATATGCCCTCTCTCTCCTTTATAATAATGAAGTGAGTTGTGACTGGTGATGGCTAGAAATCCAAGCTGGCGCTCCGAGGGAATTACACCTGAAAACATCACAGTGGCAGCCTTAATAATGTGACCAGCCGTCTTGTCATGATCACTCAGGCCCGGGACGATGCTAGGGCCCCACTCCACTGCGCAGACTGCAGGGGCCACTTTTCTAGCACACCAATCACTGTTTGCAGTTTAAACAATACATTAAGCACACAGCATCAAAACTCAAATTAAAAAAACTGCAGTGAAAGGCAAACATCCAACACCACCTCCTGGCACAGGGGCCCTGTACAGCACTTTGGGGTGTTCAAGGTCAGCTTCTACACATCGCAGGGTCCCTGCTCACGCTGCAGAGAGGCAGAGTCAGACACTGGCTCTGGCAGAGGCCACGTGTGCCCATCTTCTATGGAGTTTGACTACATGGAGGGCACTGAATACAGCCGTTTGAAGTGGAAATCCATCATATGGAAATTTGACTCAGTTGTCTTGGGGTTAAACAGGGACTGTGGATTTTTCTCTCATTACAACAAGTGATTTGACCTCCCCTTCCTCTATGTGCTGTTCCCCAGTGTTTGAATCCTAACACCTACTTTGATTTGCTGTTACAGCCTGACCTGATGCTATGTCATACACTCCCCTGCATTTAATTTCCTCCCACTCTGTAACTTTCCTATCTTCAAAGCGTCTGACGAAGTGGGATTTTCTCCCACGAAAGCTCATGCGATTAATAAATCTGTTAGTCTTTAAAAGTGCCACAAGACTCTGTTGTCCATCTTCTATGGGACAGGGCCCTTCTCTCCCGCATCTGCCCCCCTTTGGGGTCACAATCCCCCTTTGAAGCTGGCTTGTGCAGCCTCTTGGCTGGTGGCTTCTCCCTGCCCAGGGTCCCCCTCGCTATACCAGCTGCTCATTGCACTGAGCTCTGGATGGCTCCAGCCCCAATCCATTCGCTTGGCTCTCTGGCTGCTCCTCTGACCCTTCTGCTGTAGGTCTACTCTGCCCACATCTTTGGCCTTGCTCCCAATGCCAGCTGCTTCCTCCTCAAATAGTATGTGACGCTAGCATTATCTAAATATAATGTTTATTATTATCTTTATTATTATCTTTATTATATTATATTATATTATACTCATTATATTTATTATCTAAATATAATGTTTGGTCTTTAAATTTTAAGTAACTCTTGATTTAAAGGACATGTTCTATTAAACTCCAGTTCAAGACCCTCAAGATGTGTTAGGGGTCAAAATAGGCAATAAATTTAGCATTTGCCTCAAAGTTCTATGTCAAATGGACTATACCCAAAAACAACTTAACATCAGGATTTAATGGGTACTTGCCATCAACAGTCTCCCTTTAACAGGGGCTAAACTTACTAAAAATGTAACATTAGTAAAACAGCAGCTGGGTACCACTGTGAATTATGTAAATATCAAAAAATGGATCACCTCAGGCCTCTAAAAAACTGGGTAAAACTAATTCAAATGCTTTTCTCAGTCAGGCTATTACAGCAGCGCAAAGGGTTAAAGGCTTTGCAAAATAATATCAATCAGTGTAAAAAAAAACACTTTATTTTTTAAAATTTTAATATTACACTAAATGTAAAAAAAAAAAAAAAAAAGACCTTCTTTTATATTGTATCAAATTTGGGAAGTAAATATCATGATTTAGTATTTGCCACTCATGGTAAAGAAGTTCATGCTTATGCTGCACAAAATGTAATTTTGGTTCTCACAAAAATTATGACTCTGATTGGGAAACCCCAAATTGTTATTTCAGATGGTGTTCCTCCATTTTCCTCTAGGATTTTAAACCAATTTTGGGAAACTTGGGGGGTTTGTAACTTCACTTCTCCAGCTTATTCTCCACAGACTCACGGAACCGTTGAAGGATCAATGTTGAAGGAGCAATTCGTTGGTTAAAAGAAGAACCTGCATCAGCTTTAACACCGCATCTTATTACAGATTGGTAACACCCAATTCCAATCCCAGATCCAAATAAAAAACCCTCACCTTTAATTCAAAAAGAGGGAATCTATTTTAATAAACAGGCTCATTAATTTTTGATCGGGACTTTCAAGTATTACCATGAAGGCCCACATTCTGTGTATATTATTTTTACTAGCTGTTTTCTTTAAAATTATAGCTTTAAAGTTTTTATCCCAGAATAAGCTAATTAAATCACACTGGGACTATTGTTAAAGCAGCAAATGTTCTGTCAAACTTTTTCAAGTGTAATACAATTTTTAATGCTAAGTGTAGCTATAAATGATCTCCTAAACTACAAAATTTAACACTTTTCACCTTACAGGGATTTCAAAAAGTTAGTCTTCTTAAAAGTAAAGTAGCTAGGTTACAGCAAATTGCAGGAATTAACATCCTTGCAATGGCAGAACACTGTATTATTTTGTAATAACCATATTTGATTTTATTATTAAGAAGGTTGTAAAAACAGTTCATTTTGGGAACGTGTGCCCACTACAACCATAGGACCAATTGTTTTCCACCTCCAGCAGAAGACATTTTAAGGCAGTATGCTGTCATCGTTGTGCTATGCCTCCTTGGATGCATCATCGAACCCTGGGTACTCCAGTTGATCCATGCCCTCAGACGAGGCTACAGAGTTCTTCTGCCACATTTTAAAATCAACATTGTTAATCAGCAAGCGTGACCATAGGGCTGAACATTTCTCATCCGCGTGCCCGAAGTTTATTCCAGTTTCCTTCTCTTTATTGTGGACTGTTAAGGACATTTCAGGGACTATGGAACTTCAGCCTGCACCTCACTCTCGAACCATCAACATTAAAAAATATACAGGACTTTTGTTCGGGACATTCTTGTGCTTCTTTTGGCTCAGAACCACCACAGTCTCAGTCATGGACTCACTGCCCGTTATTCTGTTTTCATCTTTATTTCTTATGATTGCATGCTTTATTCTTCCATTTTTGTATCATGAAACTCTGGCCAATATGCTTGGATTGTTAGCAGTGATTGTAATTTGTTTCTTTTTTCAGTTTTATATTGTTGCCTACCAGCAAACGCCAGTTATATCACAATTGTTTAATTGTACCAAAATGTTTCAAAATGAATCCTCCACCCAACCACTCAACATCACCCACCTTGTCACGACTCCTCCCAAGTCTAAGGAATTCGTGGCACAGGGAGGTGTGGTCTTGATGGCATGGGCTTGGTCATGGTTACAAAATGTCCGTAAAGCTCGTGATACTTCCATCAGTATGTAATCTTCTTTCATATTGGTATAATGCTTTAATTCTTTTAATTGTTTTTAGGTTTTCTAAATGTTTTTTATTTAGGTTTTTTTTTGTGTGTGTTTAATGCTAGTTTTAGGATGTAAATCCTTTAAGTTGCGATGTTACATGCAAGCTTAAAGTATTTAGGGGCATGTATAAAGTGGGTTAGGTTAATGGGAATTTATATTATTAGGGGAAACTAGTTTTAAGAGTAGTAGTTAGCAAGTATAGGCCCAAGCCTGAACCAGTTTTCAAAGGCCTTAGCATAACCGCTCACATGAACCTATGCCAAGAACTCAGACGTCACCTAATGAGCAGCTGCAGCCCTAACGAGCACCCTAACGAGAAGAGAACTCCCTGATAGCTCCCTGATAAGCTTACAGCTAACTAAAATGATCAATGGCTGACAGCTAACTAAAATGATCGATGGCAATGTGGCAAAGACTGTGGGAACCTCTGTAAAAACAGGAGGGGCACAGGGGGCTAAAGCTCTATAAATATCAGCCCCACAGATACCCCCTTCGGACAGGTTTGGACTGACTCAAGACGCCCAGTGGCTCCGGTCACTGTAGCGACTGGGGTCAGTCCAGAGAAGAAAGAGAAAGGTCAGGTCCTAGTCATGAAGCCGACTGGACTGGCACGTTGGCCCGAGCTCATCAAAGAAAGGTCAGCACCTGATCCCCGACGGTGGCGAAACTGACACGTTGGTAAGGAGTTCGGTGAGTATTTTAGAAATCACAAGAGGCCTCGGTGAACACTGGTAGCTACAGGTATATAAGTAACAGGTATATGTGTAACAGGTATATAAGTAACTGAAATAGAAATTGAAGCTTAGTACCCCGAGTCCTGGTGTAAGGACAGAAGTAGGTTAGAACCCTGGTCCCCAAGGGTACGGGGGGATAGGTATAAGGTTAAGGATGTGTAGGGCTCAGTCCCCTTAAAGGGATTGCAGCAGGAAGGTTGTTCTTTTAACAACTGGATAAACTAGAAGTTAGTTTTAGTTCCCCAAACCTAGGTTGTAAAAGGTATTGGGCTAAGGTTAGGGATCAAGCAGTTTAGCACCCCAGCCTGGGAGTACAGGTAGATAGCCTGCTGTCCCCTTTGAAGTTAGGGGCACCCCTTTGTTGCTAGGGGCAAGTGCAGTGTAATAAGAATAGTTTTAGTTATTAAATAACAAGTAATTCTGAAGCATGCTGCAGCACAAGAATATCATAGTATAACAGCAAAGATAAACCTTGCAAGTGTGTAACAGTTAAAAAGAGTGCACGAACAAAAGAGATAAGCAAAAATATGTCTTCTTGTACCCAAGATGATCTGTAATAAACACTTTGTACTTATAATTCTCTTGATTCTATTCTATTGTTATTTGCCATGGTACTGTTAATTCCTGACACTCCACTCCCCCTTTTTCTGTTTCCCCTATGGAAACAGCACTTAATTCCTTTGGTAATTACCTGGGTTATCGGCTGGCTCGATTTAACCCTTTATTATTCAGTTCTAGTTCCCCTGACTACTGATGTATCTGTCAGCGCCTCCCTTCCATGAGATCAAGGCCGGGCTATAATCCCGGTGGAAAAAGAACCCGGCGTCTGCCTGGTCCCCTTGATGAATAACACCCCCGAGGGGTGACGCCAAACAGTATAAACAGTATACAGGCTCATAGAGCCAATTATTCTGTTATCCAAATGTAACCCCTTTGCCAGGCCGTGACGGCAGCAGCAAAGGACTGGGTTCTGTTTCTAGGGGTTCCCAAATAATGTTACACCACCAATTGGCTCGAGCCCCCACCCAGTCTCCTGGGAAATTACACATCACCCTCTGGGCGCCCTAGAAGGGCAATACTTCCCCTCTCGCAAGCACCACATAAAAGGTTTAATAAAGACTATATAAAGGCAACATCAAAATGCAGCACTGATTGGGATACAGTGCAAAGATTCCCACAAAAGCCAATAGACAGAACTCATTCCACCCCCAGCGCACATAGGTGTGTCCTCCACTTCTTCATAGTCCCCCGTACTGAGCTTTAAAGTTTCACTGTCCACCTCTAAGGAGGGAACAGCCATCCCCTCCAATTGTCCTCTGCCACCTCAAGATCAGCTCATCCCCACTGGCCACTCACACCCACTGTCCGCTGACTCTGCTGCACTACTTGCTGGCCGCTGATCACACCTGCCATTCCTTGGCTCCACCTGCTGTCCACTGGCTCCTCCACACAACCTGCTGGTCACGCCTGCCATCTGCTGGCTCCACCACACACCCGCTGGTCACACCTGCTGTTCCCTGGCTCCACCTGCCAGCTGCATTACACCACCCACTGCTCACAGCTGCCATCTGCAGGGCTCCATCCACTGGCTCTGCCACACTGCCTGCTGGTCACACCTAGCAGCTGCTGGTACCAATCTTCTGTTTGACTTCAGTCAGCTTTTAGTGATTTCAGCTAACTGGGAAGTTTCTACTTCTTTGGTGATCTCAGCTCAATCAAAATAACCTCCACAGAGAATCTGTGGATCTATTCTTTAACAATGGGTGGGGAGATAGGGGCTGGCTTAAGGCACAGCACCAACAGAACTAGTTCTCACACCCCTCCCCACCTAGTTTTACAATTCTGAAAACTAGGGTTGCTCACTTCTCCAAGTTCTCTGCTGCTGATGGTGACTTTTCCATCAGCTCCTTGGTCAATACAGATATACAATCAAAGGGTGGCATATCATGAAAGAGCAATATTTCCTTTCCCCCTTCTGATAAAACACCAGATTTAGAGGATTTGAACCAGTCACACATACCAACTCCCATCATGCCCAGCCTCTGGGTGAAATTATGCTGAGTGTCATGCAAATACAAAGCACGGGTAAATCAGTGGCCCCCCTTCCTACTTAGCTGCTAAGCAAGAGAGGCTCTCAGATTCCTAACCTTGCTTACATCCTTACACAAAGGAAACAAATTTTAGCTGCCGAACTGAACTGCTCCTTGTTCTCAGTTTAAAATAAAACCGGCAAGAAATCTTGCAGGGAATATATCGGACCCCTCGCCGACTGCACAACAGGTGCTAAATTTAGCTCATAGACTCTGGAAACTCTTCTGTACCCACAGCTGAATAGCAGAGATTTTTCCTATCAAATAAAATTGTGTTATAAGCTAAACACGTCATTTAAAACCTACTGGAGGTTATTTGGAAGCTGAATAAATCTAAAACACGTTGTTTAAGCAGGTTTGGGAGCAAATGGAGGCTGTAAGGTGAGAGGTTAATGTGTGATGAGAAGGGCAGGTACCATTGGCTCTGTCTGTTTGTAGCTGTTTCCAGGGACCCCATCACAACAGCCTGAGCAGTGGTTTTCACGCTAGGGTTGGGACCAGAACTGGGTCGCAGACCCTCAGACACGGGGTGGCGTCACCCCCTGGTGCCGCCGCCAAAAGACAGAAGTGCATTGCTCAAAGTGATTTCTACATGTCCATGTAACCCTTACCACTGCCAGCCCTCAACATCCTGGTTGATTTCCTGCATTTTCCAAAATGCACTGCTTCTGGGGGCTGAGCTGGGAAGAGTAGGAGAGGTACCCAGAGGACGCTGAAGTGGAAACAATTTAGGCGGCCGCTAGTGTGGATACAGGGTGAACTTGCCTCGGTTTGAGACCCAGTTCAGATCAGCTAGCAGAGGGGCAGTGACTGGCCTGTGCTGAAAGCCGTCCTGTCCAACCAGTTCCGTTCTCCAGCCCACTCAGAGGAGGGTGGACGAGAGATCACCCCAGCACTCGGTGGCTGCATTTCCTGTCTGGTTTCTCTTGAAGAACGGTCAATGCTGATGGGAGCCCTGAGCTGCACAGAGCAAGTGTGATGGCTGGTTAACGGGCCTCCTTCCTCCAATGACACCTACCGGGAAATCAAACCAGGGACTAACTTGGCCAATGGAGGATGAAGAAGGCTACTCGGTATTAAATCTGCGTTCGAAGCAGAGACAACCAGCCCACCACTTTGGGGCTGGGACTCAAGGTGAGTGGTGGATGAACATCTTCTCAGGGTGCCTAATTTCACAACACAGCAATTATAGGAAGTGTCTGGGGCTTCAAAGAAGCCCAAGGGACCTGAAATTTACTAGGAGTGTTGGGTGCCCAACTCCACTGAACAGTTCTGAAAATCCCAGCCGGGGCCTTTGCGTGTAGCGGTTCAGAGAGGGGATGAGGGAAAGTATCCCAGGATGAACAAATGCCCCATGGAGTAAACCACAACCGACAGCAAGAGAGAGTTTGTGAAAATACTCCCTGTATTCCCAGTGTCGCTGCTAAGAGCTTGATCCAGCTAATACTGACTCGTAGGTGTAGGATTTACGACCACAAATAGCACCACTGACTTCTGGCATTTTCTTCAGCATGGCGCAGTGTGATTCTATAGGGGGAAAGTATGAGACCAGCCAAGCACCCGGACATTTCAGGGCTATTACAAATCCCCAGGTGTGGTGCTGGACCGACCGCCAGTAAGTGTATTTTCAGAGGACATTGAATGCCAGCAATTGGCTAAGATGACACTGCTGTGAAAGACAATGGGAAATTGCTGTAGCTTAATTATGAAATCTGAATGTGCATCCTCATGCAGGAAGTTCTCAGAGCTTGGGGTCTTGGTCTAAATGGAGAATAATGTTGTGTTTTCCATAAGAGGAAGGGCTCAGGTCCCTTAGACCCGTGAGGTAATCCGCCACTATCTGTGACTATCAGTTAAAACCCAACATAGTTACGTTGGCACGACTCCTGGGCAGGATCTGGTCAGCCTGGTGCAAAGGTGCCTTGTGGAGGTCTAACTCATTCCTCTTGTCTTGGGACATTTGTTATTGTCCCTCATGCTGGAGGCTGACGGTGCATCAGCAGCAGGCACCTGACAAATCTGTTTGCCAGGAAATAACATCAAATTTGCATTTTTTAAAAAGAGAATCTTTAATTTTTACATTTTGTGAAAAAGTCAAAACATATGTTAACTATAAACTAAGTTTTAACAGAAAGTCCCAGGGTGGTTTATTCAATGTGCACCACCTCCCCCTCGTGTGGTTGATTTTTTAAATGCACTTTAAATGTACATAAGTAGCTAAATGTGCTCCAGTAAATTGCTTCTGCTGTATAGTGGTTACTCAATGGCATATATGGGGTCATATTTTAATGCATCTCAGCTTTCACTTCAACCTCTAGGACTAACTCAGAAAGTGAGGAATGTTGACAGAAAAGCAATTTTCACTTTATTTTTTGTGCGTTTTGTTTTAAAAACCAAACAATTTGCAGGAAATGCACAACACAGACATAGAAGTATTTGGAGTATGCCAAAAATACAAATGGCAATTCTATTTTCCTTTTATTGCGACGATTGAATGCGCTGATAGACTTCAAATTTGTTTAACACTTGTAAATACAGATCAGTAAAACACTGTGTTGAACTGATACCTGTCTATATTGTGGCTAGGGAAACTAAAAGTCAACATTTCATTTTAATCACGGAGAAATCTGGATTTTAGTGGTTTTTAAATCAGAAAATTTTGCTTTTTTTATCTTGGAAAATTAGAATCCCTGATGCACTTTCTCTTACAGGTTCCCATCGGTGTGGGTGGTTCTAGGGCTGTTTGGGGCTGGGGTCCTCATCCTGTTGGGGGCTGTGACAGGGCTGGCTATTTGGGGGGAGTAACTCAAGGCTGCTGAGTTGTTAATGCAGCCACACGTATGTTATTTGCACAAACAGGATAGTGAGGAGCTTAGTGCAGGACACACGTGGTCCCCAGCCCGCCATTGACAAAACTGTCCCGATTCTTTGACAAAATAAACCAGCTGGACGAGCGGCATGGGGGGGGTTTTGCCGGCAGAGCTGGGGTGACTCAGGTATCAGTGTAGAGCAATGGAGGGGCTGTCGTATGCGTCAAATTGACAGTAAGCGCAGCCAGCCAGTCCGCACGCCAGCAATGGGCAAACCGCGGGCTGGGCAAGCTGTGGGTAACGGGAGCCCGGCTCTTGTCTGCAAGTTGGGACAGGGCAAGTCGCGGGTGGCTGCTTTACGCTGAGAAGAGCAGCTGCTGCCTGCTCCCAGCTGCGAGCCGGGGGCAGGAGGTGGCTGTCTGGCTGCAATCCAGGGGGAGGAGGTGGTTGTCCGGCTGTGTGCCAGGGGCAGGAGGTGGCCACACAGCTGCAGGCTAGTCCTGGCTCTGGGCTGGGATCAGTCAGGACACGGGGGGCTGCAATCAGCTCTCAGCTGGGTCTGGGGAGAAGAGCTCCTCCATGTGGCTGCCTCAACTCCTGGCGGGGACAAGGAATAGGGGGGAGGGAGAAGCCACAGGGAGCCAAGAGGCGGGTCTCTCAGATCCCCTCACACTGCCCCTTAGGTGGGCGGACATGCTCCAGGTGAGGACGCTCTCCGCTGACCCAAGGAGAGCAATGTGGACATCAGCCACCGCTATAATGGCTGAAAGTCATCATAAATGTGTTGACTTATTTTTCTAGTGTAGACAAGACCTGAGTTTCTCTCTCTGTGCCCCTGGGCTGTACGTTCCCAGAGCCTCTGTCTTCTGTTATTTCCTCAATTCCAGTTGGCGGCTGCAACATTAATGTCACAGCACCAATATCATGGTTATTTTATAATTCTTTCCATCCTTTTCTTCTTTGTCTCCATCTTTTTCACCTGGGAGCTCTTTGGAGATGATTGTACCATGTGTATGTGCATCACCCTAGCTTTGATGGACACTTCATGATTTTACACTTTCCATGGGCTGCTATTAAATCCTACTCTGTTGCCTTAGAAGTGGCTGTGGTGCTGTTTTTAAGTTTCCCAGATGAGTATCTCAGGCGAAGGACAGACTCGAGGAGCTCTGAACACATTGGAGAATAAGGAAACCAGACCCGTCAGTAGCACTGAATGCAGCTCCTGCCTGCATGATTTCCGATCTCAATTGAAATCAATTCTGTGTGAACCCTACAATGCCAGCTTGGCAGGTAACCCCGGCTCCTACTGTCCCAGAACCACGAGTCACTCTCCCTGGTAAAGTTTGTAGGACTCTCGCTGTGACTAAAAACCTGGTCACCAAGTTAAAGGGACGCTGTCAGCTTGAAATACAATGGGCCAGGTTCTCATTCGCACTAAGGTCCCTTTATTTACACTGTTCCAGCACTGCATCCTCTGCTGTTCAAAGGCCATGAGTCAGATGCTGAAAAATCATGAGATTTTAGAAAAATAAAACTTTGGGGTTTGGGCTGTGGGGTTTTGTTGGGTTTTGTTTGTTATTCACTTTCTGGTTTCTGAGATTCTGGGTCACATCAAAGCCACCTTTTCAATCTTTTCTTCTCCCTCCTCCTTAAACAAATCACTTAATCACCAGATTCCAAGTGCTGGGGCTTCGAAGAAAAAAAATCATTAATCTTGTGATAGAAATGCAAGAGATGGCGACACAGGCAGCAAAAAGGAGGCTAAATGTGGGAGGGAATGTTCAGTTCCCACGGTTTTTTATTATTATTATTTTAACCAAAACCTGGAAAATTTCAGATGAAACATTTTCGGAAGTGGTTCCTTCCAGAAAAAACGACCTTGTGTTTGGTCAATTGGCCACAAGATTTTCAGTCTCCTCTTCTCATAACGACAGTAGAAACATAAAGTTTGGCCAGCAGAGGGTGTGTTCTGTTGCGGGTGAGCCACTCATTGCTTTACAATCTACGTACAATAACTAATAATTCTCAGCTGTGTGTGCAGACATTTGGCAGTGACACCTAGTGGTCAGAGTGATTCCCATTGCTAGAGTACAGACAATGTTAATGACAGCGGAATAAGACAACTGCTAGAGAGGTTGGATCCCAAAGAGTTTTACAAACCATGTCATTCTATTCTTTAATGCAGTTTGCACACAAATCTAACATAATTAACATGATTTGAACAGCCTCAGACCCTGCCATTAAAGAAGAGCCATAGGAGTTGTGATAACCATAGAGGACCCTGCTTTTAACTCCCAGCTGAATGTTGTGTTTATTTCCCCTCCAAACCAGAATGAAATCCTCCCTCACTCCTCCGCCCCCAAACACTATTTCTATTTGGAGTCCCTTCCCGCCATCAGAAAATGAAAAATGCCAGCCAAGCTAAAAACTTCCATTTTGGTCAGAAGTGGCATTTTCCATTAAAAATCAGCTTCAAACAGGAGTTTTGAGCCAGCCATAGTTTGAATTTTTAGAACTAATGACACGCCTGTTCACGTCTCTCCTGCCAGAGGGCTCCGGGTGCAAAGTCTGCCCTAGAGACTGGCAGCCACATGGGGACAAGTGTTCCTGGCTGTCTAAAGAGCGCAAAGCTGGAATCGGAGCCGTGACGACTGCCCGCAGAGGAGGTCTCAGATGCTGGTGATCCAGAACCAGGAGGAGATGGTAACAAAAGATATAACTTCATATAACTCCAGCTGGAGAGAGATGGTTCACTCCTGCTCAGTCCCAGTGCAGTGGGGTTTATATCCAGCCTGCCTCTGTCTCATTTCTCATTTCCCCCAGTTAATCAATTACTCTGGGCGTTTTCTCTCCTTCTGGGCATCTGGTTATGAACACAGAGTTCAGAACAAGAACTCACAGATTGTCCAGCCCTGATGTCCCTTCCCAGCTGGCTCCTGCAGGCTTTGCACCCCAGCCCCGTCTGAGAGCTCAGCAGAGCCGTTCTGCAGGGAGCTGCTCACCCAGACCTCCTACCCCACCACATCTCTCCCTGCCTTGTCTGACCCTGGGCTGCCTTTGTAGCCCCACCAGGCCTGGTCCTGGTCACCTGCTTCCATCCCCTTCACCTCTCAGGCCAGGGGTGCCGGGTCGCTGGTGAGAATGAACCCAGGACGCCTTTAACGGGCCAGCTCCCCCGGGATACCCATCACAGGTGCTGGTGTTCCCATGTCTGCACAGACAGAGCCACATTTCCCGACCTTGCACTGGGACTCTGCCCACCCAGGGGAGAGAGTGGATTAGCTCAGGTGTGGATGGTTTCTCTGGCTGGCATCATGGGTCACTGTAGCCCAGAGCAGGTATCTAATGGGAGCACTAAGGGAATCCAGCCTGTTATGGCCCATTCACCCACCCTCTGCTCTGTCCTCCCCAGGATTTCATACAGGTGTGATACGAGCCGAAGGCTACGTCTGGATTGGAGTCAGAGTGACAGCCCCGGGGGGTGGACCTGGGTGGACGGGTCCCCGTTAGACCCAACGCGGTGAGTGCTGCCTGGTGTGTAGCATAGGAGAGATGTTTGGGGGAAGCTCCATTGTGTGACCTGCTGATGTTCAATGCCCCACGTCTGGGTAAGGCCCGGCCGACACCCCCAGCTTTACCAGCCGCGCCGCGCTGGCTTGGGGTATTTCCGCCCTTCGCGTAGCCACCCCGGCCCTGCAGCGAGGGGAGACGCTGAGGTGAGTTTTGAGGCCAGCGCTGTCAGACATTTCCTTAGTCTGAGCCTCTCATGGTGATTTCCCATCGTCCCCCGGCTGCAAGGAGGCGTTTACCTTGTGACAGCATCAACGGAGGAGTGAGGAGCCCCCACTCAGACCACCCCAGCTCAGTGTCAGAGACGGCTGCTCCCAGGAGGTGGGCGACCCCTGGTCAAATCCCTGCTCCTCTGCAGGCGCATGGGGGAGTTGAACTGGGGTCCCCCACTTTCCAGGCTGGGGCCGACCCCTGGGATAGAAACACCAGAGAGCGCTCGCCCCTCCCTGCTGTTTGTGTGAGGTGGCCGATGGGGCCCAATCCGTTAGTGACCTCTGCGCATGCCTGCTGGATCGGGGCCTGCAGGTGAGTTAAGGACTTTAACCCCTGCTTTCCGCGGGTCCTGCATCACCCTGGGGAGTAGAGAGCGAACAGCCTGCAGGAGCCATCAGCGCCCATGGCAAGAAGTGGGAGTGAAGGCACCTGTGATCTGCCACGCTGACGGTGTAGAAAGATCCAGAGGGGTGGTCGTGTTAGTCGGCTGCAGAGAAACCGAGTCCTGGGGCACTTTTCAAGACTAACAGATTCTTCAGCTGACGAAGTGGGATTTCTCTCGCGAAAGCTCATGCGATAAATAAATCGGTTAGTCGTTAAAAGCGCCGCAGGACTCTGCTTGTTTCTCTAACAGTGGAGCCATTGAGCAGTGGCTCCTCCAGAGTCTGGTGGCAGCTGAGCTGGGTTTTGAGAGTCCCGGGGGCCGTGAATATGGGTTGCCGGTACCAAAAGAGGCCAGTGGGTTCTTCAGACCCTCTCTGAATCCAGCCCTCTCTGAGCATCTGGGGAAGCCCTCAGGGTCCCTGCAGCCGGCTGTTCCATTGCTCACAGTGTGCAGGTTTCCCTCACGCAGGAGACGATTTGGTGTTTAAAGGGAAGCTGAGGGACTGGAGCTCAGGGCGACAGCTTCCAACCAGCCACTACCGGCTCCATGAGGTTCAGCCTACTTCACTCCTTGCTTGAGACCCCCCAACTCATCTCACGTACTGGGATGTCATCTCCGCTGAAGCTCAGCAAGAAAGTTATAGGCATGAAGGGCATCACCAGAGCCCAGATTCCCATTAGCGTGAGGGGGAGGAAAGACATCACCCACCGGCCTTTCCTTGGTAAAGGGAACCACAATGACAGAGACTCTCTCTCCAATTCTGCAGCTTCTCAGGCTCTGCTGAAGGGTACAGCTGTGGTCGGCTAAAAGCCATCCAGATTCAGTCTGAGCAGTGTGGTGCTGAGCTCAAATGGATCTGCCAGAAAGAAGCTGCTGTGATATAAAGTGGGGCTAAGGATCTGCATCTATGTACGTGTGACATGAAATAGCCAGCGGTTAGTCTCAGGACAGAGCTCTAAACCAGGGCAGAGCAGAATGCAGGAAACACACCTCGCCCCCCCTCGGTCCTGATTCCCAGGCTGGAGCGTTGGGTTGGAATAGACTCACTCTACCCTTAAACCCTCCAAGCATCCTGCCTCTGGTCCACAGCACACGTGCTGTATCCTCTCTCACCATGTCACTTACAAGTACCGCATCGGATCACCATCCCGCTTAACACACGGCGTTCACATGAGTTCATGATGAAATCACGGATCAGTTCAACACAGCAGAGATTCAAGCAGAAATATTGGAGAGAAACGGTTACATATAAAACCGAATCATAACATGCATTCTGGAGCCTAGACTTGTTCAACAAAGAGGAGACTATCTAGCCATCTACTGCTCACCCTAAATCCTCCCAGCACTTTACAGCCAGGCAGGCCGAGACCCTGCTTTCATGAGACATGTGCCATCAGTCTGGATCTGAGAAGGACCCTGTGTACCTCCACACTCCTGTGTCTTTATCCTTGAACAGAACACCCCCGATCTTTGGTTTTCCCTCTAGATTTCCTCTTCTGTGGAATTTTCAATTCCTCACCTTGCTCAGTGTTCAAACAGGCAGCCAACACAGGACAAATAGAGACAGCCTGAGTTAGCGTCTGCCCACAAGGACCAAGGTTCCTTGGGTACGCCGTCTGTCTCGCCACCCACGTGAGCTGCCTTCCCCGAAGAAATCTGTTAGTCTTTAAGGTGCCCCAGGACTCTCATTGTTTTTGCTGTACACAGACTAACACGGCTGCCCCTCTGGCAATCGGCAATATTCAGGTTACCCAAAGGTCCAGTCATTTACGCCATGTCAAGTGCAGCAGAGAGCTCTCACATCGAACCAGCACTTGTGTCCATGTATTAGATTACAATTTATTCAAAAGGCTTAAAAAGTTCTTTACGAGGTTAAAGCAGGTACACAGGGACACACAAATAAACTACAATCTTACATTTCAAAAGCGTCTGGAGCAGTGATTCTCAAACCTCAGCTGATTCAGGAGTCAAAGTATGGATCAGCATTACCCAAAAGAGCCACAGATGTGTGAATTCATTGTTTCCTTTTCCCATAGGACTGTTCGTGTTTAAACAGTACGCCAGAGGACATATTTAATTTACGGTATATTATTCTCACAGCAAATAAGTTAGGGTAACGTAGTGCAAGCTGACAGAGTCTTGTGGCACTTTTAAAGACTAACAGATTTATTAATCGCATGAGCTTTCGTGGGAGAAAGCATTATGAGTGGTTAATAATTAGTGACGGTGTTTTAATATCATGCTCTGCAAAGAGCTGCAGGAGACATTAAAGAGTCACTGGTGGTTCATGAGTCCCAGTCTGAGAACACAGGGGTGTCAAACTCATTGGCTACGGGAGGCCAGATTTGACTTAAATGTACTTCCAGTGGGCCGTACACCCTGTAAATGGAAACACTGCGGCATTCTCTCAGCATCACAGAGCAATGGGTACGCAAGACGCACTCCACGGTACTACACTCCCTCTCTCTGTTACAGAGAACGTGTGGTCTTGCAGACCTCACGGGTGGCCAAGGTGGCTGAGCCAGAGGGGCCAGCCTGGCTACTGTGGTCTGCGCTGGGCCGTGTTTTACTGCATAAGAAACTGACTCACATGGACCCTTCACCTGCTCTAGCCTTCCCCACTGTCCCAGAGAGCCCCCACAGTCAGCGCCTCGGCACTGTTTGGAAACCCTTCCTGCGTTGATTCCCTGCTGTGTCTGCCGGGGAATGAGCTGTGCCCTGTGCCAGGGATCCTCGAAGCACTAGAACCCGCCAGGTGGGGAGCGGGCCCTGCCCCTGGGTCTACCCTGGTCTGTCTGGCTGGGTCAGGCAGAGGGTATCGCAGAAACCCTGCTGGCTTCCTGAGCCCTGGTGCTCTCCAATTCAGCACTCACACCTCTTGTCTCCTTCTTTGGTGCCCCTCTCCCCCCACACTTCTCTCCCCGTCATGCGTGATTCCCCCCACCCTCTTTCTTCCTACTGCACACCCCTATTTTCACTGGAACCCACTCCTCCCCTCTCTCCCTCCCCTCCTTCCCACCTTTTCCTTGCCCCCCTCTGCCTTCTGATTCCTGCCTCTCACCTTCCTGATTCTGGTGCTTGCCCATCCCATACATCACCCCTGTCCCCGCCCCCCCTAGCACCTGCCTCTCCCCACTCTGCCCCCCATCCTCCCCAAGTTCCCCTGTCTCTTTCTTCTTCTGTCCTGGCTTCTAGCCCTCCCCTCATCCCACTGCCTCCCTGGATCCTGCACCACTCACTGTCTCTATTCCCCTGGGCCAGCCCCTCCCTTTGCTTCTCCTCTGCCCCTGGGGCCCATCTCTACCCTCACCCCCATCAGTCCCTTGGTGCAGGCCTCTCCCTTTGTCTCATTAGGGCCCCTGGCACCCGCCCCTCCCCACCATATTTACTCTCTGGGTCCCATCCCTCCCCTTACCCTCCCTCTGCCCCCTGGAGCCCACCCTGCGTTTTGCTCCCCACTGCACCTGTAGGACATGTCCTTCTCTGCACGGGTCACTTCTGACCCCTTGTGCTTAGCTGCTTCCTCAACTCCTCCCCCCCCAATCTTGAAAACAAAAGCAGAGATGTCGTCTTTTCATTCAAAGTTTAATACAAATGTTAAACTGAAACACTGCAGTTTTATTAATTTACTAAACAAATGGGAGGCGAGGACACTTGCTGCCTATCTAACCTCTATCATCATCTACACCTCACAGTTTTTGTCGCCTGTCTTTGTCCCATTTCCAGCACATATACCCAGCTCAGCTCCCAGCCACTCGTCCATATTCTTTAGTATTCATAATCCCTTTCCTTTGTAACCTCACAATATGATCCTGCAAATGAAATAATGAGTGTCCCAACAGATCCCAAAGCACATCCTCAGAGTAACATTTCCCATTCCAGCATATCACATTTCATGGAACAACAATAATGAAATTTCCTAAAATGTCAACCCATTTTAGTAAAAAGAATCCTTCCACATCAGCAGAAAGTATCCCAGAATGCAACAGTCCTCAATATCACACATGTTGTGCAACAAGGACTAGAAACGTCCCAGAATGAATTAGGAACTAAACATTCGCGTTTCCCCAGAGTGGAAGAAAATGCTGTCTATAGACGTTATATTTTAATGTACATGTGAATGAAGACAAAAAATAAATCTTAATCCCAGTTACACAGATCTGTTAAGAAGCATAAAAACAACAGAGTCCTGTGGCACTTTTAAAGCTAACAGGTTTATTTCTCACATGAGCTTTCCTGGGAGAAAATCCCACTTCGTCGGACGTTTTGAACATGGGAAATTTACAGAATGGGAGGAAATGAAATGCAGGGGAGTCTATGACATAGGATCAGGTCAGGGTGTAACATACAGACACCTGGAAACAGCACTAACATTTTCTAAATTAGAACCAGCTCTTTTCTCCTCTCTGGATTTTACACTGAGATTTCACAGATGTAGAAATTCTGACAGGAGTGACTGATCCTGTCCGTCACCATCTGCTCCTCCTGAGCCAGGGGACGGGGAAAGGGAGAGGTTCCATCTAGTGAACAGGCTGGGGCTGCAGCACAGAGCGGCCCATACAGCAGGGCCCCGGGGCTCTCACCCTGCCCCCATGTTGCCCCTGTGGCCGTTCCCCTCCCTCCCATGGACTCCCCAGGACAGGAAATGTCGGCCTTGCTCACTGGCCCCACCAAACTCACAGGGCCTGGGAACAGGCCTGGGGCTGGTCAGTGCTGGGGGAGACAGTCTCTGTCAGGGACAGGGGGCAGGTCGGGCCGAGCCCCCATCAGCTCCAACGTCCTGTTCCACGGCTCAAGTGTGTGAAGTTCGAACCAGGAATATGACCCGGTGACTGGGCAGTGCTGAGTCCAAGGGAGGCCCCCGCCCCTCAACTGAGCACCGGGGATAAGCCGGGCGTTGGACATTCGAACTGAGATACACGAGTTACTTAAAATGACTTCCCCATTAACACCCGTGCGAGTGTCACCGACGGGGCTGGGGCTGTAAACCTGCCTAGAGATTCCCTCCGGCCTGGGCTGGGACGGGGCAGATGATCAGGGGAGCCGTGTTTTCACCTGCGTTGTTGAGACAGGGACAGAAATACGGGCGGAGGGTCCCGGAGAAGGTGTCAGTGAAAGTGAAGAGATGGGACCCGTCCGTCACATTGTAAAATGAGACCTCGCCTGCCTCATAGTCCAGGAAAATCCCCACCCGGCTGGGCCTGACGCTCACGGGGAGGGGAGTTGAGGGGTAGGTGCAGGCCTTGTATTCCCCATTCCTCAGCCACACGGCCCAGTATCCATCCCCAGTTGAGAGTGTGAACTTCCCCTTCCTGCTCACAGATTCCCTACAAACCCCCAGCACCCAGTCAGTCTTGTCTCCCACCTCCACCTCCCAGTAACGCCTTCCGCCCGCGAACCGCTCAGCGCCCAGGAGAACGGCATATTTATCAAATCTCTCAGGGGTGTCGGGCAGATCCTGGCGTTTATCTCCGTGTCTCACACGTTTCTGATCCTCAGACAGGACGAGCCAGCCATTTGCCGTGTCTGGATCCAGAGTCATGTCCACTGGGGAGAGATCACAGAGTCAGGGCCGGGCAGGGGCAGGTGACAGGGATCAAAGGGAAATTAACCTGCGTCCCGTTAATGGCTGTGGGGGTGTTACCCGTTAAGGGGGGTCAGGGACCCCCTGCCCATGAGTGTGAACAGGAGGGAAGGACACAGGAGCCGGGAAGAGGTGGGGGGAATGTGTGTGTGGGGGGGCAGCCCAGGGACAGGGGCAGGGACAGGCTGATGCTAGGAGAGGGAGAGGAGGGCAGAGGGGAGGGGCAGGTACAAGGGCAGGGGGGAGGGGGAGGGGGGGGGGGGGGGGCCTCCAGGAGAGAGGAAGGGACAGACCCAGGGGCAAGGGGAAGGGGGGGCATCAAAGGGCAGAGAGGTGTGAGCCTATGTTCCCCCTAAGCTGTGCGGATGTACGGCCGTCGCACACCCGCGCAGACATCAGGGACCCCCGCACAGCTCAACCTGCCTCCGCTGCCCAACCCAAGCGCGGCGGCTGGGATCTGGTGCTGCCTTGTGGCTTTTCTTTCTTTCTTTCTTTCTTTCTTTCTTTCTTTCTTTC
>ML687771.1:0-33715 GCA_007922175.1 Pelusios castaneus
AAATCACTTTAGTGCTAGTTGCAGGGGTAATGAAGTGTCCCCTTGTTATATAAACAAATGGCAGCAGAATTGTGCTAAGCGTGTTCTGATTCAATATTTTTCTTTCATCCAAATAAAACTTAACAAAACAGGTGTTTGGATGCTAGAGCACTGTGAAAACAGCAGGGAGTGTCTGGGCTAGCCTCTGGCATGAATTTACTATCTATCTCCTCCCACTGCTAAAAGGTAGAATTAAGGGTTCCTCCTGGCATCTTCTTTTGTTTCCTTAAAAAGCAGGAACAGTGTTCTTGTATCAACAGAGGGGTTCCCCATGAATGTTCTGAGAGCTGAAATCACTGGAAGTTGAAAATCATTAGAGCTGGAATTCTCTAGAGCTGAAGTCACGAAAGGAACTGAGAAGCCTTGAGAGATTGAAAGCTGGCAGAGAGAGCTGATCAAGGCACATGTCTGGCTGGCAGCAGGAGCCAGCAGAGGGGGAACACTAGCCCCTGCCAGTCGACTTAGGCATCAAGTGGAGACGCTCTTAGTTAATTTAGCAAGGTCGACTTTAAGTCGACCTAAATTTACAGTGTAGATGTTCTAAGTCAACTTAACAAGGTCAATTTAAAGTCGACTTTGTTAAGTCGACTTAGCAAAGATGACTTATTTTGACAAGTGTAGACATAGCCATTGTGTTTATGACTTCTGTTTGCACTGTTTCTCCAATCCAGTGCTGTGTTACTTCCTTCCTTTTATAAAAGGTTTACTGTCTACACTTTGACTCTGTGCTTATGAGAGGGCAAGTATTGCTTTTTGGGGACACCTACGG
This sequence comes from Pelusios castaneus, assembly GCA_007922175.1. NCBI lineage: Eukaryota > Metazoa > Chordata > Testudines > Pelomedusidae > Pelusios > Pelusios castaneus. The sequence goes on from ML687771.1 coordinate 809, forward strand.
GATATTATATGATTTCCCAAGTGGCTGGGTGGGGGCTCGAGCTAGATACAGAAGCCAGATTGTTCTGGTGCCAGCTTTATCTGGCAGAAAGCTTACATAAATATACCGAAACATACATACATATTGCTACTCTGACCAGTTTCTGGCAGTTTCCAATCCATAGACTATGGTGAAGACCAATAGAGGACTCAAACTATTTAAAGGGATGTTTTGCTATTTCAATCAACTACACACTTGTTAGATAAAAATACTTAGTTTTTAAAAGACTTTTGGTCACTATTGCTGGTCATAGTTTCCTGAAAAGAGGATCAAGCAGGTACCTACTCTGAGATGAGATTGAAGGTTGAAAATTGAATGTTACGGTTGTGTTACTATAGTCAGATCCCTGTCTAAGACCTGAAGACTAGTAAGATTCCACCCTGAGACAGGTTAGGTCACGAGACCTCAAGGTGGGTGCTCAGAGGGACTAGAAAGGAGTCACTGGTGAAGCTGCCTTGTAACTATTACAGTAAATGGTGTGTGACTGTGTAGAAGGCTGGGGCAGCTCACAAAGTGCAGAGTTAACACTACAGTTGACATTTCGTTGAGTAAAAAGTTGATGGCCTAGTTTCATAGGCATAAAATGAGTAACAGGGCTGTTTTAGAGATGACTCCACAGATAATAGAGAGGCAAAATGTAATTCAAATTCTTTGATGAGAAATTTGATTTCAAAGATACAGTTGGATAAATGAGTGTCAGTACCACTTTGAGCTCATTCATCTTCCTTTATAGAACAAATTCTCATTGATGTTTCTTTATCTGAATTTTTAAAGAAGGGATAAACTTCTTCTGTAAATGAACAATCATTAAATGTGAACAACTCAAACCCATCATTTACACTGAAAAATGTCACCTGCCTGTCTTGGTAACTAAGGTAAACTCCAATTTTCTGGGTGTTTTTCTTCACCATGACCCAGGTCCATGGATCTGTTTTTGCCCAGTAATCCTTCCCACTCAGAGCCAGAACCCAGAATCCCTCTTTAGGGGACAAAGACAGTTTTCCTTTTCTCTCTATGTTTTTTCTGGCCACTCCCAGGTCCCAGTCAGAGCTGTTCTTGACCTCCACCTCCCAGTAGTGCTTTCCAGAAGAGAATCCTTCAGAGCCCAACACACAGACAGTTGAATCGAACCTTTCCTGGTTTTCTGTAATTTTCTGATATTGGGCTTCATGAGTAAATCTCTTCATATCCTCAGCAATGGAGATATTGGGGTGGGCTGTGTCTGGATTAAGTTTGATGTCATCTGCAAAGAGGGATTTGGATTTAAGAGACCCTTATATAATGCCAGTATAAACTGGAAAGTGAGAGATATGCCTTGAGGGCCAATTTCTGCTGTCCTCACTCAGGCAAAACTCCCACTGACATTAAGTTTTCTTCTGTTCTGACAATTTGATTACACTGAAAAATTTCAGACATATGCTATTTCACGGAACTTTATACAAAAATGGAAAGGACCTGACATGTTTATCTTATTATTTTCTTTCTTTCTTTCTTTCTTTCTTTCTTTCTTTCTTTCTTTCTTTCTTTCTACTGATGTAAGTTACACTGGTTGAAGGAAGTGAATAAGAAAGGCCTGAGCTGAAATGGAGAAAAGCCTCAGATTCCATCTCCATAACAGCAATATGTAGCATTTCAGGGTTTTTTTTATAAAAGATTATTATTTCTGATTACCAGGTGATATGTGTATTCTGTTACCTGCATACTTGTGAGACCTTCTCCACTCTGAAATCAAAGTGAGAAAAAACAGATATTGAATTCAAAAAAGCCTCCACTGCTGATTTTTCCCCACAGAAATGTCCCCAGTTGAGGGTAACTGAGGATGTCAGACACTATACAGAATGATTTACTTGTACTGAAAGGAGAATTTAAAACACAGTGGTGGTACACACACAGTGGCTATTTTACTCTTTTGTTGCCCATTTGTGTCTCTTATGGAGTGACCAGATCTGTTCCATTGTTCGCTCAGTCTCATACAGGGACAACAGATAACAATGAAATAATCCTGAAAATATGAAGAGCTGCAGGAGCTCTACCTTGTACTGTTGTCTTCCCTGCTATGAGAGAGAGGAAAATTGGTTACAGTAGCCAGGGAGATAGGAGGTGAATACAAGAGAGAGGCTTGCTCCCCCCAAATAACCTTTAGGGGAGTGTGATTACAGGTGGTGAGGGCGAAGAGTGGATGAGACAGAAAAAATATCATTGTACAAAGATAAGTGAATCAGACATTTTTGTCACAATGCTGTACCTGTGCTTATTGATATTTCAGCTGGGTGACACCCTTCAAACTCCAATTGATTCAGATCTAACAGCTCTATGGGATTTCAGATGGCCTCTGATTTGCCAGGTGTGTAGGATTTCCCCATATGTCATAGAATTTCAGATGTTCCTATAGAGTAGCCCCACTTAGACTGGTAGCCCCACATACCCTCTCCTTTGCATTACAGCCACTCCTATTGCAAGATTCCCAATCAGTTTGATCTGCCTACTGTAAAACTCCCCTGTAAAATCTGTCAGTGCAGTAGAGGCAACAGTAAGGAATATCAAAGCTTTTGAGATGCTACACGTTACCTGTTTTTGGAGTTCAAACACATCCAGCTGATAAATTAAAATATTAGGTAAAAAATGCCTGTCCAAGTGTGTATCTTACCCTCACCAGACATCAAGAGCGGCAAATGGTGGTGGTGGAGAGAAGACATTTGACGGATATAGCAAAAATTCAGCCAAAGTAACAGATAATTCATATTCTGAGTGTGGAATACACACACATTCATTCTCAAAGGTCATGACAGTACTCCCATTATTGACATTAATGAGAAATTCCAAATTACATGATTCAAGACATATTGTCAGGGCCCAACTCCCTCTATATTCAAAGAAATGTAAAGATTGATTTGGGGTGAAATTCATCCTTGTACAATGAACAAGCACTGGATTTAAGTGATATATAGCCCACTGCACCAGAAGACTTTTACCCTATAGGAGAAGGAATACATCTCATAGACTGTAAGGTCAGAAGGGACAAATATGATCGCCTAGTTTGACTTCCTGCACAATGTAGGCTGCAGAACCTCAACCACCCACTCCTGTAACAAACCTTTAACCTATGACTGAGTTATTAAAGTCTTCAAATCATGGTTTAAATACTTTAAAATACAGAGAATCTACTAGCAAGTGAGTTGTGCCCCATGCTACAGAGAAAATGAAAAACCCCCAGAGCCTTTGCCTGTCTGCTCTGGAGAAATTACTTCCTGACCCCAAATATGGTGATCAATTAAATCCATAGCATGTGGGTAAGACTCACCAGTCAGATACCCAAGAAAGAATTATCTGCAATAACTCAGAACCCATCCCATCAAATATTCCATCTCAAGCCAGGGAATAGGAGTGGGTACACCAGCAAGCAAGTAGGGAAGTCTTTACTCAATTAATTCCTTTTTGATTTCTTTAAAAAGAACTACAAAAAACACCACTTAGAGAATTATAAAACCTTGTTCAGGGCCCTCTCTCCACATATCCAAGGAAAGTGAGGAGGGGAAACCAGCAAGTATGTACAGACATCCTTACTCACTTAATTCCTTTTGGGGGTTATCTGGGGGGGGGGAGAAACAACAATTATTAGAGTCTTTTAAACTCTTTTTCAGGGCCCCTCTCTGAAAATATCCAGGAAATGGGAATGGGGACAGTCGGAAGTATGTACAGAGGTCTTTGCTCACCTAATTCCTGCTTGGCTTCCTCTGAAAAAACAACAGTAATAATTAGTCTATTGAACTCATTTTTGGAATACATCTCTCCAAACAACTCTGGGAATGGGAGTGGGATCAGCAATATGTTTATACAGAGCTCTTTACTCACCTAATTTCTTCTTGGTTTCATCTGAAAAGGAAAAGACAACAACAACAAATTATTAGAGTCTTTTAAACTCTTTTTCAGGGCCCCTCTCTGAAAATATCCAGGAAATGGGAATGGGGACACTCAGAAGTATGTACAGAGGTCTTTGCTCACCTAATTCCTGCTTGGCTTCCTCTGAAAAAACAACAGTAATAATTAGTCTATTGAACTCATTTTTGGAATACATCTCTCCAAACAACTCTGGGAATGGGAGTGGGGACAGCAATATGTTTATACAGAGCTCTTAACTCACCTAATTTCTTCTTGGTTTCATCTGAAAAGGAAAAGACAACAACAACAAATCATTAGAGTCTTTTAAACTTTTGTTCAGGCCCCCTCTCCGAAGATCCGAGGAATGCCAGTGGGGAGATCAGCAAGTATGTACAGAGATCTTTGCTCACCTAATTCCTTTTTGGAGTTATCTGAAAGAATAATAGAAAGAAATATGAGGGTCATTAAGACTCTTGGTTAGGGCTTCTGTCTCCAAATATCCAAGAAATGGGAGTAGAGACATCAGCAACTATGTCCAGATATCTTAACTCACCTAATTCCTTCTTGGTTTCACCTGAATAAACAACAACAATTATTAGAGATATTTAAACTCTTCTTCAGGTCCATCTCTCAAAATATCCGAGGAACGGGAGTGGGAACTCTAGGAAACATCTAGAGAGGAATTTACTCACTTAAATTCTCCTTAATTTCAACTGAAATTACAAAAACAACAATTATTAGAACATTACAAACTCTTGTACTTGGCCCCTCTCTCCAAATATCCAAGAAATGGGAGAGGAGATGCCAGTAAATATTTACAGAAGTCTTTACTCACCTAATTCCTGCTTTGTGTTATCTGAAATGACCACAAAAAGAAACATAAGAGCCTTTAACCTCTTGTTCAGGACCCCGCTCTTCAAATATTGAAGAAATGGGAGTGGGGACACCAGAAGCAAGGCCGGCCCAACCATATATTATAGGTGAACTAGGTGGTCGCTTAGAGCGGCAGGCTTTAACGGGGGAGGGGAGGAGGCGGCAAATTAGAGGGAAGTGATTTTTTGTTCCCTATTCAATAAATAATATTGTTATCTCTTATAAACAAAAGCATCAGCTCTGATGGGGGTGGCAATGTCATAGATTGCATAGGGCACCAAAGACCCTTCGGCCGATCCTGACCAGAAGGTATTTACAGAGGTTGTTACTAACCTAACTCATTCTTTGTTTCATCTGAAAAACACAGCAACAACTATTAGAGTCCTTTAAACTCTTTCTCAGTGCCCCTCTCTCCAAATACTGAAAAAAAATGGAGTGGGGACACCAGTGAGAATCTACTGAGGTCTTTACTAACCTAATTTCTCATTTGTTTCATTTGAAAAAAACAACAATTATTAGAGTCTTTTAAACTCTTGTTCAAAATGCATCTTTTCAAATATCCAAGGAACTGGAGTGGGGATATCAGCAAGTATTTACAGAGCTCTTTACTCACCTAATTCCTTCATTTTTATGTCTGAAAAAACAACAACAACAATTATTACAGCCTTTAAAATTCTTGGTCAGTGTTTTCCTTGGTCCTATAGATCAAAGGTTACCAAATAAATGAATACTTTTTGCATGATGACTTAAATTAAAAGAGAATTGGAAAAACTGATATCTAGATAGATGAAAAATTTGTTGTGATGAATTGTGATGGGATGCACATCATGTAACTTTTCTGTTCAGTTTTGCAATGTAATTGTGTGATTTGATGCCAAATATACAGTGGTTAAAGTAAGGGGGAACGCACCATAACGCTGTTCCGGGGCCCACAATATTTAGGGGCCAGCATTGCATGGCCCCTAGAAATAGTAAACCCTGACGGAACGGTGCATTCTGCCCAGGGGCCCCAGCAAAGCTGCAGACTCGGGCGGAATGCTTTTTCTGCCCTGTCTGCTGCGGCCAGGCTGGGGAGCTTCAAATCTCCTGCTCTGAGCATTCTTACACTGAGCATGCCCAGGGAGGGATTGGCCTAGCCTAGGAGCAGCTCTGCTGGCCACCCCTGCAGCTCCGGACCTCCAGCCAGGTAAGGGCTGGGAAGGGGGCACGGGGGAGTGGCACAGAGGAGCCAGGAAAAGGGCTGCGGGGGGGCAGAGGAGCTGGGAAAGGGGCAGAGGAGCCGAGACAGGGGCTGTGGTGGGCAGAAGAGCCAGGAAGGGGCCCCAGGTCTAATCCGGCCATGCTGCCTGCCTGTGGTGGTGGTGCGCGGCAGCGTGGCTGGATCAGGCCTGAGGGGCCCGCATGCGGCGGCGGTGGTTGGAGCAGAGCGTGACAGCCAGCAGCATGGCCTGATTCGGCCACTCTGCCAGCTGCCATGCTCCGCCATCGCAGGCCAGCCCTGGGCCTTTTTATCAGGAGTTAAGGTAAGAGGGGAACGTGGAGACCGTGGGTACAAATGGAGGCGTCCGAACTCACGACTTGATTGAGTAAGTGTTGGGCTGGGGGGCTGGGGCGGGATGGATGGAGTTAGAGGCCTGGGGAGGGGCGAAGGGGGCATGGGAACAAGGAGACTTGGGCGGGGTTTAGTAGTGGTGGAGGGGATTGGGAAGGGGACTATGGACGACTGGAGTGGAGACTAGGTGGGGGGGCTGGGGAGGGTTAGATGGAGTTAGAGGTCTGGGGAGGGGTGGAGGTAGCATGGGGACAAGGAGACTGGATAGGGGCTGAGCTCACTTAATTCCTTCCTGGTTTCATCTGAAACAACAACAATTATTAGAATCTTTTGAATTTGTTTCAGGGCGTATTTCTCGAAATATCCAGGGAATGTGAGTAGGGACACCAGCAAGTATCACTATGGAAACACTCATTGGCCCCAGAAACCTGAGACACCACATATTCCTACCCCTCAGATGAAAATGACCCCCCCCGAAGATGTCCCCCCCCAAAAGAAAGAATAAACATTAAACTGGGAGATGAGGGAAGACTGCCCATCTCCAGGAGAACCCCTGGGGGATTATTGATGAAGGGGTCACCCCTAGCTAAAGATCCAGACGAGTAGGAGGCCTTCTCACTCTAGGTGGATTGTGGCAAATTTTTGGTGGACCCACTCCAGAAGGTGGTATTGGTGGTGGTGTGGCCACAGCTACCAGAGAGGTAACAGGCTCCGGTGAAGATGTGTCTGGTTGGGCTGGGGTGGAGGCCGATGGTGTTGAAGAGGTGGCTGGAGAAGGAGCCACTGAATCATGACTCGATGGTATATCTCTGACAAGGGTGGAGTCAGTTAAGTCGGTTTGAGATGTATCCTCAGGACAGGTATGACATGGTAACAACTGATCAACATGCCACCGCCAAGACAGGTCATTTGCTGCCTGCCAGAGTAGGAAACAGCCCTATTTTGGCACTGACTATTGCTGGAAACCATTTAACTCCAGCAGCATAGTTTTGAGAGAGGACAGGCTCGCCAGTTGTGAAGGTGTGGTTCTTTGTTCTTGGTGCATGTCTGACGACCTGGTCCTGCTGTTGGCATTAAACCAATTGTGTTTCTTGTGGTTTCAAAAATTCAAAGCAAGAGTGCAACTGCCATCCCATCATAAGGAAAACTGGAGATGTTTTAATCCTGGCCTGTGGAGTGTTTCTATAGGATAACGAGAAGTTGTCGAGACTTTTCTGAAGGGAGGAATATCCCTTGGCCAATATTAGAGCTTGCCTCATAGTCTGTCCGAATCTTTCAGTGAGTCCATTGGTGGATGGATGATACAGTGCTGACCAGATATGATGTATCCCATTGACCTTCATAAAACTGTCAAAATCATGGGAAATGAATTGCAGTCCATTATTGCTCACCAGCTGCTCTGGGAGACCATAATGACTAAAGAAGTCACATAGGCTTTGGATAGTATTTTCCGTAGTAGTGGACTGCATTACAGAGACTTCTGGCCATTTGGAATGGGCATCAACAGCAATTAAAAACATACATCATAGAATCATAGAACACTAGGGTTGGAAGGGACCTCACGAGGTCATCTAGTCCAACCCCCTGCTAAAAAGCAGGACCACTCCCACTAAATCACCCCAGCCAGGGTTTTGTCTAACCGGGCCTTAAAAACCTCCAAAGATGGAGATTCTACCACCTCCCTAGATAGCCGATTCCAATGCTTCACCACCCTCCTAGTGAGAAAGTTTTTCCTAATATCCAACCTTGACCTCCCCAGCTGTAATTTGAAACCATTGCTCCTTGTTCTGTCCTCTGCTACCATCGAGAACAGCCTAGCTCCCTCCTCTTTGGAGCACCCTTTCAAGTAGTTGAAGGTTGCTATCAAATCTCCCCTCAGTCTTCTCTTCTGTAGACTAAATAAACCTAGTTCCTTCAGTCTCTCCTCATAAGTCATGTTCCCCAGCCCCCTAATCATTTTTGTTGCCCTCCGCTGGACTCTTTCTAATTTGTCCACATCCTTTCTGTAGTGGGGAGCCCAAAACTGGACACAGTATTCCAGATGCGGCCTGACCAGTGTCGAATAGAGGGGAATTATCACATCCCTCGATATGCTGGCAATACTCCTACTGATGCAACCTAATATGCCATTGGCCTTTTTGGCAACAAGGGCACACTGTTGGCTCATATTCATCTTCCCGTCCACCATAACCCCCAGGTCCTTTTCTTCAGCGCTGCTACTTAGTCGATCGGTCTCCAGCCTGTAGCAGTGCATGGGATTTTTCTGTCCTAAGTGCAGGACTTTGCACTTGTCTTTGTTGAATCTCATGAGGTTTCTTTCGGCCCAGTGTTCCAATTTGTCCAAGTCTCCCTGGATCCTGTCCCTGCCCTCCAGAGTATCTACCATCCCCCCCAACTTGGTGTCATCTGCGAACTTACGAAGCACGCAGTCTATTCCACCATCAAGATCATTAATGAAGATGTTGAATAGAACTGGCCCCAGGACCGACCCCTGGGGCACTCCACTCGTTACTGGTTGCCAACTAGACATTGAGCCATTGATTCCTACCCGCTGAGCCCGTTGATCTAGCCAGTTTTCGATCCACCTTAAGGTCCACTCATCCAACCCATACTTCCTTAACTTGCCAACGAGAATGCTGTGGGAAACCGTATCAAAAGCCTTGCTAAAGTCAATGTATACCACGTCAACGGCTCTTCCTGCATCCATAAGTCCAGTCATCTCATCATAGAAGGAAATCAGGTTGGTCAAGTACGATTTGCCCTTGGTGAATCCATGTTGACTGTTCCTGATCACTCTATTTTCCTCCAAGTGTTTCAGGATGGATTCCTTGAGGACCTGCTCCATGATTTTCCCAGGGATTGAGGTGAGGCTGACCGGTCTGTAGTTCCCCGGATCCTCCTTTTTCCCTTTCTTGAAGAAAGGTACTATATTTGCCTTTTTCCAATCCTCTGGGACCTCCCCCATTCACCATGAGTTCTCAAAGATAATGGCCAGCGGCTCTGCAATCACTTCCGCCAACTCCCTCAGCACCCTCGGATGCAGTTCATCTGGCCCCGTGGACTTGTGCACATGCAATTTCTTTAAGTGTTCCCTAACTTGACTTTCCATCACTTAGGGCTGCTCTTTTCTCCATTCCGCATTACCCCATGTAGAGGTCTAGGAGCTGGCCCTCCCTGTGAAGACTGAAGTAAAAAAAGCATTGAGTACTTCAGCCTTTTCTGCATCATCCACCACGAGGATGCCTGCCCCATTCAGTAAGGGACCTACACCACCTCTGATCATTTTCTTGTTGCTGATGTATTTATAGAACCCCTTTCTGTTATCCTTCACATCTCTTGCTAGCTGCAACTCCCATTGTCCTTTGGCCTTTCTGATTGTATCCCTGCAGTCCCGAGCAATATCTTTATACGCCTCCCTTGTCATCTGTCCAAGCTTCCACTTCTTGTAAGCTTCCTTTTTATGTTTCAGCTCCCCGCAGAGTTCCCTGCTAAGCCACGCTGGACGCCGTCCACATTTGCTGTTCTTTCTGCACATCGGAATGTTATCTTCCTGTGCCTTTAACAGGGTTTCTTTAAAATACAGCCAGCTATCTTGGACACCTTTACCCTTCAGATCAGCCTCCCAAAGGATCCTGCCCATCAGCTCCCTAAGGGAGCCAAAATCTGCTTTTCTGAAGTCCAGGGTGTGTGTTCTGCTTCTTTCCTTCCTTCCATTGATCAGGATCCTGAACTCTACCATCTCATGGTCGCTGCTGCCCAACTTGCCATTTACTTCTACTTCCCCGATCAATTCTTCTCTGTTTGTGAGTAATAGGTCTAGAGGTGCAAGGCCCCTAGTTGATTCCTCCAGCATTTGTACTAGGAAGTTGTCCTCAATATTCTCCAAAAACTTCCTAGATTCCCTGTGCACTGCTGTATTACCTTCCCAGCAGATGTCAGGATAATTGAAGTACCCCATAAGAACCAGGGCCTGCAATGATCTGGAAACTTCTGTTAGTTGTCCATAGAATGCCTCATCCACCTCCTCCTTCTGGTCTGGCGGTCTGTAGCAGACACCCACCACGACATCCCCCTTATTACATTCTCCCCTAAACTTAACCCACAGACTTTCAACCATCTTGTTTCCACTTTCATAGTGGAGCTCCGAGCAGTCATACAGCTCTTTTACATATAGCGCTACTCCTCCCCCCCTTCTTCCCTGCCTGTCCTTCCTGAACAATTTATATCCATCCATGGCAGTGTTCCAGTCATGCAAGTTACCCCACCACGTTTCTGTTATTCCAATTATATCATAGTTCCTTGTCTCCTTTGAATGGGCCAGCAAAATCAACATGGATATGTTGCCATGGCTTTTCTGGCCAGTCCCATGGGTGGAGAGGCGTTAACTGAGGTGCGTTCTGGACATTCTGGCATGAGGTGCAAGCTCCAGCTGTCTCTTCGATGGCTCTGTCCAAGCCCAGCCACCAAAAATAGCTTCATGTGATTTCTTTCATGTGCACTATGCCATAGTGACTGGAATGGAGCTGTTCCAACAAATGTGGTCTTAATGAAGGTGAGATAATGACACGCATGCCCCACAACAAACACCCAGACTGGGTTGATAACTCCATCCACCTAGACATAGAGAGGTGGAGTTCAGGTGCGATCTGGGAGTCAGGCAATGATGTTCTGTGCATCACGAGATCCATAACTCGAGACTATACTGGGTAACTGCATGTTGCTCTCTTTACTTGAGTAGCCTTGATAGGTGTATTTTCTACCTGATCAAAGTAAAAGATTCCTTCCTGGCCCGAATCTACTGGTAATGGCAACCTTGAAAGACTATCTGCATTGCAATGGACAGAGGATTTCCTATACTTGATCTTGTATGTATTTCCAGAAAGTATCAATGCCCATCATTACATACGACTAGCAGTCAAAGGTGGAATGCCTGTGTGTGGTCCCAAAATCGATGTTAGGGATCGATGATTAGTAAGGATCATGAATTTCTCTCCATGCAGATACTGGCAGAATTTCCGAACACCAAAAACAATTCCCAGTGCCTCACATTCAGTTTGGGCATAGTCTCTACCTTGGTCAAGGTGCGTGAAGCAAAAGCAATGGGCCTTTCTTCTCCTGAAGGCATAGTGTGGGACAGCACAGCCCCAACTCCATAAGGGGAGGCATCGCAGGCTAGCTGTAGGGGTAAGGACGGATCAAAGTGTGTTAGAATCCTTGAATTAGTCAGTGCAGGTTTATCCTTGTTGAACGCAACATCACAGTCTTCAGTCCAGTTCCAGATCCTGTTTGACCCAAGGAGTTGATGTAAGGGTTTCAGAAGCATTGCTAACTGTGAATAAACTTGCCATAATAGTTCAGTAACCCTAAAAAAGAGTGAAGCTGGCTCGCATTCTGAGGCGGTGGTGCCACCACGATTGCCTTAATCTTGGCTGGAGACTTATGAAGGCCAGCGGCATCAATTATATGTCCCAAATATTCAACAGAGGGCCAAAAAAATTCACATTTGTCTCAGTGAATGCGTAGGCCGTATTCCTCCAATCTTTGTAGAGTAGCTCTTAAGTTCGTAAGGTGCTCCTCTTCATTCTTGTCGGTGACCAGGATATCGTCAAGATAGCACTGTACTCCTAATAAGCCACTGAAGATCTGGTCCATGGTCCTCTGGAGCAAGGCTGGGACCGAAGTAATCCCAAAAGGCAAGCGACAGTATCTGTACAGCCCCTTATGTGTTACAATAGTCAACAACTTTTGAGATTCTTTTTTGACATGCATCTGTAAATATACTTGCCTCAAATCAATCTTGCTGAATTTTTGTCCCCCAGCCAAACACATTAAAATGTCTTTGATGCAGGGAAGGGGGTATTGTTCTGTGTCTAACACTGGGTTAACCTTAAAATCTCCACAAATCTGAATGGAGCCATCTTTTTTCACTATTGGGACAATTGATGTTGCCCACTGGCTGTGAGTAACTGGCACTAAGGATCCCTCCTTGACAAGTGGCTCCAAATCTGCTTCAACCTTGGACCTAATGGCAAATGGCACCCGTCTGGCCTTCAAACTTTTCGATTGCCAGTCAGGTTTAATATTTAACTTCACAGTGTTTCCCTTTATAATGCCTAACTCCTCTCCGAAAACAGCAGCATGTTTCACTAGTATCATTGCCAGGTTTATTTCTTCTTCAGTCAATTGATGCACTTCTTCCCAATTGAGTTGGATTTTCCTAATCTATGACCCCCACTAAGGCTGGGTAATTCCCTTTCACCACAAACAGTGGTAGCTTTGCTATCTGTCCATTGAGCTCTACTTAAACACCAATAGTACCCAACAGGGGTACAGCCTCTCCTCTGTACGTTTTCAAAACAACTGCTGCCAGCTTAAGTGGCAGATTCTAAATTCCTTCTCATACACAATGTTGGAAAATAATGAAACAGCTGCACCAGTGTCCAGTTCGATGCACAGAGGTTTACCATCCACCAGTGGTGTCACCCAGAATTTGCATGGGCCAGCTGTAATAGACAAAACATGAAGTGCCTCTCCTCTTCTGAATGGGTGTTGCCATAATCACCTTCAGCCTGTTCTACTGCATGGAGAATTTTCCTCTTGTTCCATCGGACCAACTGCTCATTGTTCTCCGGTCCGCCTTTTTTGCTTGACTCAGTCCTATTTTGTGATGGAACCGGTATCTCTCTGCTATTACCAATGGTTTGGGGGAAAAATGTGCTTCTAGAACTTCCACAAGATCATCATATGATTTTATCTTGGGTTTCTCTGGATAAGCAAATTACATAGCAAATTGTAGGTCTTAGCACCTATAATGGTCAAGAAAACAGATATCTTCATTTCATTGCGTATATCATTTGCTACCAGGAAGTTCTGAAAGCGGGCTATATACAGTTTCCAACTGGAGGCAGTAGAATCAACATTTTCAGAAAAACCAGTGAGTGAAGCCGTGGTTGAACCAGTGAGTGGAACTATGGTTCCCTCTTGTGGTTGTTTATCTCCCATGGACCTATTGCAGCACTCACTGGGGCTGCGTCTACACTGGCAAATTAAGTTGACTTAAGCTTGGCTTAAGTCGACTTAATTTGCCCTGCATCTACACTACACTTTGCTTAAGTCGACTTAAGCAGCTTGCTTAAGTCGACTTAAGGAAAATAAAGTCGACTTTATTAAACCACCTTTCTGCTCGACCTAAGGTTTAATTCGACTTTCTAAAGTCGAATTAAGCCAGTGTAGCCCTGGGGTAGCCCTAAGTTGACTTAGGGCTACCCCAGGACTACACCACTGCTCTCCCTGCCGGGGGAATGTACCAGGGATAATGGTCCCAGGGACTAAACTGATGAGCCATTAAGGACACAATGGGTGTATTCCTTATGTCCTTAATGGCTCATCAGTTTAGTCCCTGGTACATTCCTAAACATTAAGGACACAATGGTTTGACACACCCAGCCAGCTCTCTCAGGCTATGTCTACACTTGCACTTTTAAGTCGACTTAGTTAAGTCGACTTAGTGTGTCTACACTTAAAATTAAAGTCGACTTAAATGGGAACTTACAAAGTCGACCTAGAGCGTCCACACTGGATGCTCTAGGTCGACTTTGTGGGGCTAGGGGGACCTTGGGCAGGTCCACGGTGGTGGTGGGGGAGCATGCCCAGTGTACAGTGGGGCAAAGGGGGACAGGGACCCTGGCAGGTCAGAGCCCTGTGTGTGACACTGTCTGGATTTAGGGAAGCATTCATGACATTATTTTCTATGGATATCTCATAAATGTTATAATCTATAGGAACTATGTCATGTTTGGTATCAATAGAAAGGTAGTCATTTGCTGGGAATGATTATATAGCTTATGTCTAGGAATTCTATTTTGATTAGAAGTTAAGAATTTGATGTTATATCCATACTTTAACTTGTGTCTTTCTGAAGGAATGTCTTAGATGGGAGGGTGTGAACAACCATTGTCTCCTTAATGTTTAGAAATTTGCCAGGTGATCTGGTCCCAGGGAGTAAACTGATGAGCCATTAAGGATACAATGGTTGTATACTTTATGTCCTCATCAGGGTAGTCCCTGGGACCATTCTACCTGGAAAATTCCTAAACGTTAAGAAGACAATGGTTGTTCACAGCCTCCCATCTAAGACATTCCTTCAGAATGACACAAGTTAAAGTATGGATATAACATCAAATTCTTAACTTCTAATCAAAATAGAATTCCTAGACATAAACTATATAATCATTCCCAGCAAATGACTACCTTTCTATTGATACCTAACATGACATAGTTCCTATGGATTATAGCATTTATGAGATATCCATAGAAAATAATATCATAAATGCTTCCCTAAATCCAGACAGTGTCACACTGTGCCCACATGCCCTGCCCTTTGGGGGGCATGCCAGGCTCCCCCTGTGCCCCCGCCAGCAGGGAGGGCATTGGTGTAGTCCTGGGGTAGCCCTAAGTCGACTTAGGGCTACCCCAGGGCTACACTGGCTTAATTCACCTTTAGAAAGTTGAATTAAGCCTTAGGTCGAGTAGAAAGGTGGTTTAATAAAGTCGACTTAATTTTCATTAAGTCGACTTTATTTTCCTTAAGTTGACTTAAGCAAGCTGCTTAAGTCGACTTAAGCAAAGTGTAGTGTAGACGCAGGGCACATTAAGTCGACTTAAGCCAAGCTTAAGTTGACTTAATTTAGCAGTGTAGACGCAGCCTCAGGTATTTCAATAAAATAACATAAGTTAAAGTACAGATAGAATACCCAGTTCCTAACTTCTAATCCAAATAGAATTCCTAGATATAAACTATATAATCATTCGCAGCAAATTACTACCTTTCTATTGATACCAAACATGACATAATTCCTATGGATTATAGAGCATTTATGAGATATCCATTGAAAATAATATCATAAATGCTTCCCTAAATCCAGACAGCAACACACACAGGGCTCTGCCCTGCCAGGGTCCCTGTCCCCCTTTGCCCCATTGCACACAAGGGGTACCTCCCCGCCACTGTGGACCTGCCCAAGGTCCCTCTAGCCCCACAAAGTCGACCTAGAGCATCCAGTGTGGACGCTCTAGGTTGACTTTGTAAGTTCCCATTTAAGTCGACTTTAATTTTAATTGTAGACACACTAAGTCGACTTAAAAGTGCAAGTGTAGACATAGCCTGGCAGAGGTATGGGCTACTCTCTACAAGTACATACACAGAGATTAGGCAGCCCTATACTTGGATGGCTAAGTTGTGTGGGCTTTTATTCACTACATTTTAAGTGAAATGGAGAAATAGCTGTTTTCTTTTAAGAACACTACTTTGAAGGGTAGCAGCATCTGAAAAATCAAAGAGAACTTACCTTTTACCTTCTTTAGCTGGTCTGCAATAAGAAGAATGTGATTCCAATTAGAAACGGGTGAACACATTTTACCACATTCAAAAACATCTCCTTGCAGTCCTCCCCATTCATCAGCTGTCAATTTTCTCATTCATCCCAGTTCCTATGCTCACAACTGAGCCATCACTCAGATCTAGTAACATCTCAGAACCTTGAGTCTGTTGAAGCAACTAAATCTACCACTTACTTCTGTAAGCTTCTCTGAAAAATGTTTAAAAAAGATAAAAAAATAAAAATTCAAAATGACACCAGCCTTTCCATCAGCAAAACAGAAGTCAAATGAAATGGAAGGGACAGATTATTCCAACCTCCCCTAGCTTCACTTCCAATGTGATGTTCAGGGTATGTCTCCACAGCAGCTGGGAGGCATTATTTCCAGCTTGGCTGAATATACACACAACAGCTTTCTTTGAGTTTGTGGCTAAATATGGCAATGTAGTAGCAGCAGTCACTGGCACAGTCTTCTGCTTCCTGCTAAGTTATGTACACAGGGGTTGGTCAGCACTGTCCTGGGGTGGCCTACTCAAGACACAGTACATGCCACCATGTCCACCCTGCTATTCTTGGTGCACTGATTCAAACAAGAAAAATAATTCAGTTCATGCACATCTGGGTTTCACTGGGGTTTCTTTGCTTCTCTTCCACATGTTTTAGTTAAGGTGATGAATAGAAGGTCTTTGGATTGAGAAAAGGATGTAAAAGGGAGAAATAGCTACTTTCCTTTAAGACCATTTTCCTGAAGGATAGAGGCAGTGTAGAAATCTCTGAGAATTTAGTTTTGTCATTCTTGAGTTGGTGTGCAAAAGAAGCGTGTGATTTCTCAAGAGGATCTCCTTGCAGACCCCTCCAGTCACAGCTGCCAGTTTTCTCATTCATCTCCTTTCTTAGACACACCACAACTGATCCACCACCCAGATCTAGTAACAACTCAGAATCTTGCATTCCAGAATTTAACAAAACAAAAGTCCTAAGCACGCACAAAACTTCAGATGCAGCCCACACCCCACTGACTCCTGCCTAAATTGTTCATCTCCCACCCTTTACCACAGACATCTTATCAGCATTGGCTTGAACCCTGAGGGACTCTTTGAAGGAATTATTGCCATACAAACCCAATACAAATAATTAGTGCTCAGTCAGATTAATACTAAATTCAGAAATGACAGGAAACCTATTGTTGTCTTCCTCATGCTTTTCTGAACAGATGTAAAAAAAAAAAATTCAAAATGACACAAGTCTTTCACTCAGTAAAACAGAAGCCAAATTTAATGGAAAGGGCAGATTTTTTCATCCTCCCTTCACTCTAGTTCTTTGTGATATTCAGGCTCTGTCTCCAGAGCAGCTGGGAGGTGTGATTCTTTGCTTTTGTGATGTACATGTAATAACTCTGCTGAAGTTTATAATTAAAAATAGCAGTGTATTTGTAGCAGTCACTGGCAAAAGCTTTGACTACTTCCCCAAGGATGTACACAGGGATTGGGCAGCACTGTACTTGGGTCATGAGTCCAAGCCCTGGCATCTCTCACAATGTCCACACTGCTATTCCTAGCACAACGATTCAAGGTAGAAAAATATTTGTAACATGAATCCCCTTAATGACTTGTGTGGCAAATTCCAAATCACATAATTGGAGACACATTGGTTATGTCTACACTTACCAAGGTTAGTTTGAATTAGTTAATTCGAACTAACTAATTCAAACTAATTTTAGTTAGTTTGAATTAACTTAATTCAAACTACCATGGCCCCACTGGAATTTTAGTTCGAACTAAGCAAGTGCCGTGCATTAGTCAGTTGCATTATGCTCAATGTGCCGGTTAGTTCTAACTAAGCAGTTAGTTCGAACTAATATGGCCACATTGACTTAATTCGAACTAACTAGCTCGAATTAAGGGTTAGTTTGAAAGGTATAATCAAATTTATTAGTTCGAATTAAGGAAGCCCTTAATTCAAACTAATGAAAGCCTAGTGTGGCCAAGGCTTAAATTAGTTGGAGTTAAGCTTCCTTAATTTAAACTAACTTGCAAGTGTAGACATAGTCATTGTCAGGGACTAACTCCCTCTATATTCAAAGACATGTAAATGCTGATTTGGGGTGAAATTCTTCCCTGAACAGTAAGCAAGCACTAGGATTATGCAGCCCAAGATACTCACATATGCCCTATTTTGAAGGGATATGTGGGATTGAAGTGACACATAATCCACTGCATAGAGAAGAATTTCACCCAGAGGGAGCAGGAACAGGTCATTTGTCCATCCTAACAAGTTTCATCAAAATAATATTCTAACAAAAACAACAAAGATCATTCAGTTCCCATGTTTCTAACTGTGAGAACTTCATTTCTATTCAGACCTTTCCCAGCATGGAACTGAATTGACTTTTACATTCAAAGATTCAAGACACACTTACTCAATTCTATTTGGAGATCATCTGCAAAGAGAAAAATAATTTCTTAATTCACACACCTTGTTAATTTCACTTGGGTTAGGTAGCAGATATTTCACCTCTCCTGAAAAGCTTCTAATCTGATACCCCTCACTAACTCCTTTTTAGGAATCCAAACCAGACTCATCCCCTTACTCTAAAACTCCCCAGTAAAGCCAGTCACTGAAAGAAAGGAAATCCTGTGCATTGTCACTGCTTTGAAATGCTACACATTACTTTTTTGTGGAATCCAAACACAATCTGTGAAATAAATTAAATATTTTTCTCCCATACCTCTGACAGTGAACATTCCACAGCTCATTATACATGTTTTACCAATATAGTCAAATTAATAGAATTATACTGAAGAAGAACCAACTGACAGTCACTTTTTTTCTGCTTTGATAGTTACATTTTACTGTAGTCATTTGTGTGAGTTCTCATGTATACAAATACAAATTTTACATTTTATCCACTCCTGAAATTTCTAATTTGAAACACCCCACATAATCCACAGTTACACACTCTACTTTCCCCCACTGTCCCAATGCTCAGTACCCAACCAGATGCATCTCCCAGACAAACCTCTGGAAAAAACCAAACTCCATGAAGAGGAAATCCCATGCCTTCTCCCAGCATTGAAAACTCTACAGACTCCTTGTCCTCCCATGGAAACTTAGCTCACAACCTATTCCAGCCATCTGCCAGTCCATTTTCATTGACACACTTCTTCCCCAAATATTACCCAACCAGGCATCCTCCAAGCAACAGAAGTCAATGGGAATTAACCTTTTTCTTTCTGGACTCCTTGTGAAAAAAAAGAAATAGACAACTATGTATTAATGTTATACTTTCAGTTTTGTCTCCATAACAGAAATAATGCAATATGCAGAACTAAAGTCTGGTAATTTATAAAATATTTTAAATACAGAAATAATAAAATGCAAGAATCAAAGCCAATGGTACTTGGATATCACTGCCGGTTCCTAGATTCCAATGCCAGAAATGACCAGTGTGGTTATATAGTCTGGTATAAGGCAGGCCATGCTACTTCCCCAAAATAATTCCAAGAGACCCTTGGAAATTTTTTTTTTCCAATACCTAAATACTCTCATTATTAAAAATTTACTCTTTACTTTCAATCAGAATTTGTTAGCTTGTTGCCACTACATCCTGTTATACCTTCCTCTGATGCATTGAGGAGTCCATTAGCAGAAAGAGATATGGAAACGCTCTGTGCATTGTTTATCTAGATCACTAGGGGTGCATCTACACTTGTAAAGTAAGTCGACTTAAGCTTTCTTAAGTCGACTTAATTTACTCCACGTCTACACTACACTTTCCTTAAATCGACTTAAGCAAGCTGCTTAAGTCGACTTAAGGAAAATTAAGTTGACTTTTTAAAACCTCGTTTTAAGTCGACTTTTGTTAGTGACATTTGATTTGCCTATGAGAAGAAGGGAGTTGAACAGAGGTCTCTCATCTCTCAGCAGTCTCTCATTTCTTTCTTTATTACTGCAGAAGGGGTTCACTAGGAGAGATTAAGGGAGCCCCTGGTTATTATCTCAGTAGTAAGGGTACTTACAATAAAAGAGGGAGATCCTTGTTCAGATCTCTTATTGAGGTAGGGCTTCTGGCTCTTCACTCTTCCCACCCACCTTCTATCGTGTTTTGTGGCATTCAGCATACTTAGATTACATCTATCTAGGATGGTGTTTTCTTGAAATTACCAATTTTGCTGTATTTTATTCCTGAAATTACCTTTGTTTTGAAGAATCGTTGGTTCCCTCTGATTTTCCTCATCATTCTCTTGACTTGTACAGCATTTATTTCCACAGAATAAAATGTTTAACCCTGAGAATAGAGTAAGAATTTGGTAAAGGTATGCTTTGTGTAGATGGAAGGAAGTTATGTTGAATAATTTGCAGCAAAGTTCTTCGCCACAACCAAAGCAGACAAAAACCAGACAATACCATAATGCAAGGATTTCTCAAAGAGTCTGCAAGCAAATACAGTGATACAAATCCACAACTGTACCAGAGGGTGAGTGAACAGTTTACTTGAACATTGTAAACCAATTTCCTAGTACTGATGACATTTCTCTCTCCATTTTTTTGGGAAACATGGACAAATATTGGCCAAGACTTAGCCAGACTGCTTGTGTTGTTTTGATAATCCAGTGCAATTCAGTTGATGCTGGACAAGGGCTAACTCTATAACATTACTGTATATCATTGGAAAGTATGAAACTGTATTCCCAGAAGAGTTTTAATGTATCTAAGTATTTGTCAATGAATATTTGTATGCTGATAAAATGACATTTAAATATTGGAAATAAAACATAAGTTTACTTAAAGCAGAAATGTAATTATTCCAAATTTCCTTCTGCTGTTAAACTACTGCATAAAACAATAATTCAATTTTTTATTTTAATTGTATAGTCTTGTGAGGCAAGACTTTTCTTTTGTGTTTATAGAGATGAACGATCACATAATACATTTTTTATGTTCTAAAACTGACATTTTTGGTAGTAAATACAAGATTTGAAAAGTAGTTTTAAAGGTTGTTATATAGGCTACTGGATTTTAATGCTGTAAAGGATTACATATTAAAATCATAGAAATGAAAAGTACCATGAGAGGTCATCAAGTCCAGTGCTCTGCATTCATGGAAGGACCAAGTACCCTCTTAAACCATCCATGACAGGTGCTTGTCTAAGCTGCTCTTAAAAACTTTCCAGTGATGGAGATTCCACAACCTTCCGAGGCAACTTACTCCACTGATTAATCACCCTGATAGTTAGGATTTTTTCCCTAATGTCCAACGTAAATCTCTCTTGCTGCAATTAATTTAAGCCCATTGCTTCTTGTCTTACCATTGGCAGATAATGAGAATAATTTTCTCCCTTCTCCTTGTAACAACCTTTCAGGTACTTGAAAACTGTTATCATGTACCTTCTGTCTCCTCTTTTCCAGACTAAGCAAACCCAGTTTTCTATCTTCCCTTGTAAGTCAAGTATTTCAGTCCTTTAACTATTTTTGTTGCTCTTCTTTGGGCTTTCTCCAATTTCTCCCCGACTTTCCTGAAATGAGGCACCAAGAGCTGGACACAATACTCTAGTTGAGGCCTAATAAACATGGAGTAGAGCACGAGAATTACTTTTTGTGTCTTACATACAATACTCCTGTTAATACATCCCAGAACGATGTTTGCTTTTTTTTTTTTTTGTAACAGTGTTACTCTGTTGACTCATATTACTTGTGTTTGTCAATGTGCACGTTTTTTTTTGTACTAATATAATCCATATCCAAAATTTACAAAATATAAAGCTTTGAAAATCCCAAATTTCTCTGTTTTCATTGCCTGAAAACACTGGTCCTACACTACCCTTTTGGGCCCTGTGGGTTATATAGGAGGCTATGTCTACACTTACTAAAGTTAGTTCGAATTAGTTAATTCGAACTAACTAATTCCAACTAATTTTAGTTAGTGTGAATTAACTTGATTCATGGCACTTGCTTAGTTCAAATTAACAAATTGCATTGAGTTCAGTGGGCTGGGTAGTTCGAACTAAGCAATTAGTTCGAAGTAACATGGCCACATTGGTTAATTCAAACTAGCTAGTTCGAATTAACCCTTAGTTTGAATAGCATATTCAAATGTATTAGTTCGAATTAAGGAAGCCCTAATTCGAACTACTTAAAGCCTAGTGTAGCCATGGCTTAAGTTAGTTTGAATTAATCTTCCTTAATTCAAACTAATTTGCCAGTGTAGACATAGCCATTATGTGAGCAATTAATGGGGTTGCCTAGAGGAATGCAGCAGTACAAATGCACAGTGGCAAAAATTTAGACACTGTGGTAACTTTTATCCAAAAATTTAGCACCTAGTAAGTGCATATGTGGTTTGGCTCAAGTGGAGCTTTTTGTACCTCAGTGATGCCAAAATCAGTGGGTTAGTTTACTAAAACCCTTTGTGGATCTTGTCCTAAATAAGCACAAATTCTACTGCACACATCCTATTGGCTTTCCATGAGATTTGCTCCCCAAAATCATTTAGGCACTTTTGAAAAGCCCACAATACATAATCCCTTTTTTATACACAATGAAAAAACAAAGACTCTTTGTTAATCTTGAATAATGGAATCTATTCCATCACCCAAAGTGTCTAAGGGAAGTCAAAGAAGCAGGTAATGTGTGGTACAGAACTGGAGAACTGGATGATAGAGCACTCATCTCTGCCAATTAAATTTCAGAAATCAATGCATAGAGTACTTACAATTTCCCATCTTGGGCTTTTCTGAAAGAGAAAAACAACATTTTCAACATATGCACATTGTTCAAAGTGGTACTTTTAAAGACTAACAAATTTATTTATTGCATGATGAGCACCTTTTGGGGGGGAGGAGGAGGGACAGAGTGAGTCAGATACCCAGAAGTCAGCCAGTACAGGAGAAGCCCAAGCAAGAAAACAACAGAAGACCACTGGTCATCATCTATAACCCCCAAGTCAGACCTCTACAGCACATTATCAAGGATTTACAACCTATTCTACACGACAATCCATCACTCTCTCAAGCCTTGGGAGACAGACCTCTCCTCGCTTTCAAACAGCCCCCCAAATTTAAACAGATACTCACCAACAACTACATATCAAACAATAGAAACATTAAACCAGGAACATATCCCTCCAATAAACCACCTTGCCAACTTTGCCAACATATCTAAACAAATGACACCATCATAGGTCCCAATCAAGCCACCTACTCCATCAAAGGCTTATTCACCTGCTCATCTGCCAATTTGATTTATGCCATCATATGCCAGAAATGCCCCTTTGCCTTATATATTGTACAAAAAGGACAGCATCTGTGCAAAAGAATAAATGGAGACAAGTCTGACATCAGAAATCACAACATTCAAAAACCAATAGGGGAACATTTCAATCTCCCTGCCCACTCCATTGATGACTTGTTACTAGTGGTGCTCAAACAAATGAAGAACAAATCACAGCTTCAAAGAGAAAGTGCAGAATTGAAACTTGTATGTAAATTCAACTCCATTGCCTCAGGGTTAAACAGGGACTATGGATTTTTTTATCATCAGAACCGGTGACCTCGCCTTCCTCTATGTGCTGTTCCCCAGTGTTTGAATCCTAATACCTATTTTGATTTGCTGTTACAGCCTGACTTGATCCTGTGTCATACATTTTCCTGCCTTTAATTTCCTCCCATTCTGTAAGTTCCCCATCTTCAAAGCATCTGATGAAGTGAGACTTTCTTCCATGAAAGCTCATGCGATAAATAAATTTGTTAGTCTTTAAGGAGTGCCACTGGACTCCTTGTTTATAATAGCAAAAGTTACAATATAGGAGTGGTCTGACAGTTCCAGATGAATGAATTTAAAGATCTAGAGTTCTCATAAATTCTTCATTCACTATGTAAGTCTGAATTCCTCAGTGGATTTCTGACAGATGGTTGGAAATTTAGGCCTGAAAATTTTTCAAACTATCAGTATATCAGCTGCAATTTATTCATACTCCTGAGCATTTATTGGCTATCTGTATGCATCTTTTGTTTTCCATTAGTTTGTCTTTCAGTATAAAAAGATAGATACATGCATACTGAAACTAAGACGTAGATGATTAATCATGAGAGTAATTAACCATTGGAACAATTTACAAAGGGTCTTGGTACATCACTGATAATTTTTAAATCAAGATTGGATGTTTTTCTAAAAGATCTGCTCTAGGAATTATTTATTATTCTGGGGAAGTATGTGGTCTACACTGTACAGGAAGTCATCATGGATTGTCCCTTTTGGCTTTAGAATTTACAAATCTATGAATATAGTATGATAAAATGTATGGTGAAGCCTATTATATGTTATTCCATTACAGCAAAAGGGCCATTACATAGTCTGTACAATTTTACATAGAAAATAACCTGACAGATCTTGTTGTAAAAGTTCTCTGCAAGAAATCCTGCAGCTTTCTGTCATATCACATCCAAAGTTACCTGTATGTCAATCATTTTTGACACAATATAGATTAAATAATTTTTTGGTTATAATTTCCACAATATTTTCCCTAATTTGGGTCTGCAACTGTTCAAAACAATTGCAACATATTCAAAAGTGTATTGGAAGGACTAGTGAAATACAGGTGAAAAAGGGTTCAAAATGCTCAACAATAGCTTGTGTTTTATCTTTGAATTGCACGTGAAATTTTTATACAGTCCAAAAGTCTGGTCTGTTTAGCATATATTATGCACTAAGGGAATGTACTGGGACATGTGTTGTTCAATAAATGATTTGGAAAAGGGGATGAACAGTGAGGTGGCAAAATTTGCAGGTGATTCAAAATCAAGATAGGTAAATCCAATGTCCAGAGTTATAAAGGAATCTTACAAAACTGGGTAACTTTTTGAGGGTTAACTGTAGCTTTGAGCCCCATTTCTAGTCCACCATGAAGGCACTCTTTTAAGGTTTCAGGCTCCTGGTCAGCCATCACCTCGCTCAAACAGAAACCGCCACCTCTTTCCCTCCAGACTGCAGTTTCAGGCTTGCAGTTCCTCTGCACCTTATTGTGATTTCTCCAGCAGGTCTGACAAGAGGCCAGCATCTGTGGTTCACTTTTCCATAGGGACTGCAACAGTGTATATGAGTTACCAACCAGCCTCGACAAAGCATAACTTACTTATTCTTAGGATAAAAGCATTGCAGAAAAATATATATAAGTTGCATGATATATATGCTAAACAACTTAGCAGAAGAGACCCATCAATCTTATGGGGCCTCAGTAGGCCAAATTTGCCCCCCACCTCTTGGACAGAAGGTTCTGTTTGTTTCCTGGATCAGAAAGAAGGCCTGTGTCTGTTTAAACCCAACTTTTTATACCCACAGCTCTTTCCCTGTTGATCAAAACTCAGTTTGAATTAGTATATATTAGAGCCTCTCCTGCAGGTGGTAGTTCCCTAGAGATATTTACAACCTGTGTGATTCACTCTCATCCCTCCCCACATTGTTTTTAGTCCCTGTTGGAGCTATGACAACATTCCCCCAATCTTTCCCCCACCCCTGGAGTTGCATACAATTCCTGCATCTCGGGGCTGATCTACACCTACATGGGATTTCGGTGGCAATTGACAGGAGATACACAAAGTACTTAAAATACCTTTGTTTCTCCCTCCAGCTGCCAACTACCTACTTACCATGGCTATGTCTACACTTGTAAATTTAGGTTGACTTTAGCTAAGTCGACTTAACTAAGTCGACTTTAAGTTGACTTACTTAAGTCAACTTAGCATGTCTACACCTAAATTTAAAGTTGACTTTGGAGGGAACTTACAAAGTCGACCTAGAGCGTCCACACTGGACACCTTGGTCGACTTCTAGGGGCTTGGGGGACCTAGGGCAGGTCCACGGGGGTAGGGAGGGCACCCCTTGCCCAGTGCCAGGGGGCTCAGCCTTTGCCCCATTGTACATACAATGGGGCAAAGGGGGGACAGGGATCCTGGCAGGGCATAGGGGCAGGGTAGGCAGGGCACTGCCTTGCCCTGTGGGGGGGACATGCCAGGCTCTCCCTGTGCCCCCCCCCCCCAGCAGGGAGGGCAGTGGTGGAGTCCTGGAGTAGCCCTAAGTCGACTTAGGGCTACCCCAGGTCTACACTGGCCTAAGTCGACTTTAAAATGTCGACTTAGGCTTAAGTCGAATTAAAATGAGGTTTAATAAAGTTGACTTAATTTTCATTAAGTTGACTTAAGGAAACTAGTGTAGACGTAGGGTAAATTAAGTCAACTTAAGCAAGCTTAAGTCGACTTAATTTACAAGTATAGACGCATGCCATGTGTCTTCAGCTCACTGAGTTGGAGGGAAATTCCTTTCTTCTGACTCAGAGCTATTCCTTCTGTGGGGGTGGTCTTACAAGATTGGCTCATTGATCAGTTGAGTGGGTCTCCACAGACCTAATCAGTCAATCTGGAAGATTGATCTGATGGCAAGACTTGTCCTCAGTGATGCATAAACTATTCATAAATTTAATGCAATATGGTCCCCATAGATATTGCATGCAGTTGCTATATGTCTCAAACCAGCTTCCAGGAAAGTCCTACAAAATGCAGCAGCCCATGTGTGTAGAGAGAAAAGTGACTATGTTCGTTTGTAATTTGCCTGTGGGTAGGATTGGGACAACTACATGGAGGCTTTGCATATCAGGATATGAACCTTGATGTTCCCTGTTTCATGACAAAGACCTTAGATACTAGGGTGATGGGTTTGATATGGAAACACGAATAAAACAGAAGAGGAAGTTCTTCTTTGCAGGGGAGCATTTGCACCTTAAGTGCCCCTAGGCATGACATCTTCAGCAGCCCTCAGCCCCCACCTACAACTGACATTCTTGTTTTCTCTGCAGCAGGTATGACGGTGGATAGAGGGACTTGGCCAGCTCCAGGTAAGGGGCTTATTGTCATCCCTGGGATCAGTTTCTAGCCTAGCCTGGGGGCAGGGCCTCAGGGGAGAAGGAGGAGGAGGGGAGGGAGCCAGAGATCCAGTGCTCGTCCATGAACCCAAATTGTTTGGGGCCCGTCAGCATGGCCCCTATTGTATGGTAATCTGCCACTGCTGAAGTTCCCCTAGAACGGCAGCACCTCTTGGCACAGGCCTAATGTTCCTAACTGAAAATGCAGCCTTGCGTCTCTCCATCACCATGACCAAATAGGACTGCTATGCTCTACTGGAATTGTGAAACTACCAATTGATAGAGGTAGCCTCATGAGCTCAGGGGAGAGAATTTCCATGGGAGCCAAATCTAGGGTATGGAACTTATTCAGACAGGAGAGATGAATGAACACAGGCCTCGCTCAATGTAAAATGCCTTTCTCTGCCATAGATATTCCACGCTAAATTCTATATGCTCACAGTTACACAACAAACCCACTTGCACACGCATGCAGAATAAATAAATATTCATAAAATCTAGTCAAGCTACAGGCTGGAAAAGAAGTAAAAGAATGGCTATTTCTATGTTTATCTATTTGGAAAATGATCACATGCCACAGTGCTGGAAGCGATCCAGGTAACTTGATAAGGCAAGGAAAAGTCCCAGGAGAAACACAGTGAGTGTTAATTAATTATTAAACAGTTGTTCACAAAAGGTCATTTGTCCCATTGGTATACAGCGCAATAGGAAGAGAGGTGGCCTGTGCTATCCTTGCTCTCCACAACCGTTCCCAGACCTAGATTGCGCTGGTTCCTGTGCAGGCAATTTCCTGTTACTGCAGAGTAAACCAGACTTTGCACACAAAAGTCTGTGCTCGGTTTTGTGTATCAGACCTGTGTTTTATAACTGCCCTAGTTTTTCCCAGCTATAAATATTTTACCTATTATTTAGCTTTAGGAACACCCTGTTTCGTTGCCTACTCAGCTCAAAAATATGTGACCTTTAAAGGGCCAGATATAAAAAACAAAACATGGAAATTGTACACTAAAGCTATAATAAAGGTAGAATAAATTTACACATACCTGTTTTCTTATAACAGGAAGTGCTTTATGCAGCATATTTTGCTAAGTATTTATGGACTCTTTATATATTAAATTAATATAATAAACACTAATAGAACCTTCATATATGTCACTGGATACAGCTTAATAAAGTATATTAAAAATTGAACAGGGTTCAAGAGGAGAGTGACAAGAATGATTTGCGGTCTGGAAAATGTACTTTACAGTGAGAGAGTAAAGCAGTGCTATGTATGTAGTTTATTAGTGTCCTAATTTATCTGCATTGCCCCTCTTACCCTCTTCATCATTGCCCTGTCCCTCACTACTCTTCTTTCAATGACCCCTCTTGTAGCCCATTAGCTGATGCCCTCCTAACTAAGGCCAACAAAAAATAAAAATTAACATACTGTTTGGCCATGACTGGGACTTCTATGCCCTATCATAATATACAGATATAACTAAATAAAATAACTTGGTCTACAGATACCCACTGAAAGTGAAGATCTTGAACATTCAGTGGCTTTTGAATTTGTCAGTCAGAGGCATAAAAATATCCAGTTAAAGCCAGAAATATTCAAGCTGGAAATAAAATGGGAATTTTCAACAATTAACCACAGAGACAGCTCCCAGAAGGTACAGGCAACTGATTCAGTCACTTGGATTCCATCCCTTGAATTCTTTAAAAGTCTGAATACCTCTTTCTAAAAGATTTGCTCCAGATTAACCATATGTGCTGGAATCAGTAGGTGGTGTTCTCTGTCCTGTTTATGCAGTATGTCAGACTAGATGAACAATATAGTCCCTTCCGGCCTTGGAACCTATGAATCTATAAAACTAACATACCTTAATAATATATTATTATTATTACTATTTAATAAAGTAGGGATACCACAATCCCTACTTTTTATCTATTACATTATTGTTATTTATTTGTACTATGAATAACCTAGCCTTAGCTCCATACGACAAGGCTGTGTCGTACACATTTAACAAAATAAAATACCTGTCCAAACAAGATTGCACTTTAAAGATAAACTGAGAAACAACAAATGAATGAAATAAAAACTTGGGTAGAGAAACAATTAGATGATTTTGATGAATCACCACTGAATTTTCTGAAAACACCACAACAGAGATGAGTTTTAAGGAGAAATTTTAATATTTAATAAAACATCCTCCCCCTCAAAAGAATTCAAGATAAACAAAAGGTTTCATTTAGTTTTGGAGTGTTTTACCTTTATCTGTTTTGCTTTAATTAAATCTAGCTGATTTTTTTTTTTTTTTTTACATGAAACAGCATTTTGAAATGTAAGGCTAAAAGGTTTCAATTAAAAAGTCAAAACGAAACATTTAAACTTCTTTCAGAAATGTTTATGCCATTGTTTTAGCAAAAGCTGTTCATTAAATTCATTCTGAATTTGCCAACAACTTCAGCTGACCTGGAAAAAAAAATCATCTAGCTCTTATTGATAGTCTGATATGCTCCACAAGCCTTTAATTAGACAAAAAGAAATTAAGCAAGTAGATGAAGCATAATGATAAAAAAAAAGAGTGAAATTATATCTTAAGAATCCATCTATTCATAATAAGATGTGAAGAGAAAGGCAGCAAATAACATTTGTAACCTGAGTTGGAGGATGTGTTTTAAATACATCAGGCTGCTGACGTCATGGAAAGAATACTTGCGATACCCCTGCTAAAATAGTTTATGTTGTTATTTATATATCAGGACAAAGAAAAAAATGAAACGCTCTCAAGGAGACAGAAGACACTATCTCACATATTGGATCAAACAAGGTGCACAAGTCCTGTAATAGGTATTACTGAATAATCTGCACATACAGGAAATTTTACCCGGCATATTTTATGTTGCTATACTACATTGTCTTTGCTTGAACTTGATTTCTATTTTCTGAAGGACATCAGTTCAGATCAATTAATCTTGTGGACCTTGCCATTTCACTATACTATTTTACATCTTGTCTACTTGCTACGTTTGTTCTATGTGTGTTAATGTGTATGGTACAAAACTTGTCTATCCTCTTAGGTACTCTAAATCTCATCACTTTTTAAATTTGGCCAGTTTCTGAGTAGTTGAAGCTATCAATTATTAAAGTTTTATTAGATTTAATTGCCTCTTTGATATCATTCAATTTTGATTGTAGATATTATAAACTGCTCATCAATAGGCTGGTAGAATAACCCTACAACTCAGAAATTTCAACAGCAAAACTTACAATTTGTAGCAATGGAACAAAACCTTATATAGATTTTTTTAAAAGTATTAATATTGACTCACATTATCACTTTGTAGATAATCAGTCCCTTTGAATGTCTTCTCAAATATCCTTTTGAATAAAAGCATCAATCGTAACTTATTCTTTTCCTCCTTTCTTTAAAACAGAAACCAATCTGCCTTCTGGAAAATAAACACACAAGTTTCACTCACTGCAGCTGGAATGTAGAAAGGTTCAAAGAACAAAACTCTCCCTGTTATGTACAGAGCATGCTCACACACCAGGTCTATACTGACGGAGGCAAATACTCTGCCAACAGATCAATCTTTCCAGATTGACTTAGCGGTCAGGTAAGACCAGCTAAGTTGATCAGAAAATCAACATAATAAAGCCACCCTTTCAAGTGGTATAGCACTGAATCGATGGGAACACATCTCCTATTAACTCCGAGCAGTGAAGACACCAGGTTGAAGGGGAATAAGGAAGTCAACAGAAGTTATGCAAGCTACTTTAATCATTATATGGTCATTGTATGTACATATCATTATATGTAAATATATCACAGTTACAGATTGCAGCAGGGCACCTAAAGTTGGACATTGCAATACTATGTCCCCTTTGTGGATCTAGCCCTTGGTTGTGAATATAACATTTAACAATCTGTAGGTGATTTAGATACTAATGCTTAAAAACCAAGTGCCTGCCACAAGTTCACTTCATTTTTTTGGAGCAAAATTCATCTTTCATATATATGTTATTGAAATTTAAATGAAATATCTGAGGGCATAGACTGTTGCAAAGATAAAAACATAAAATACTCTTTCTGAAAAATTGCAGCCTGTCACATTTTACTACTTCAAATCCTGAACCAAACCAGACAAGAACCCCAAAACAGAGGTGGAGTAAGTTGCTTCCTGAAACAGAGAGGCAGAACTCACCTCAACTTGCTTGAGGCTGGATCTCTGTAGAATGTCTGCTAACAGACCCAGAATACATGCCATTCCACAGAGCCACCTAGCATGCAGGCAGGACCAGGAGACTCCTTACAATCTGAAAGTGATAGCTTATAATTGAACCAGAGTTTTCAACACTCCACAATTAATCCCTTGAAGAAGTGGCAGCAGTAATGGTATTGCTCCTTTGTCGCATGATTTCTTTTCGCTGACTCCACTTTGAGAATTAAAAATAGACTCTTCCAGCTCTGAAACTGCTTGGCAGGTCAGAGTGAATTTGGTCAGAATAGTTCAAGTTCCACCTTATTTCAGACATTAATCTCAAGGATAAACTGAACTAGCCAACAGACATGAAGAAAGAGGAGGAATTTAAGGTTGTTTCTATATGGGAGAATTTCCTGAAAGCTCCTTATGTAAATATTGTGGTGTGAGCATTGTTCTATTATAAACCAGTAAGGCTACTTAAAAGAGCTGCATTCTCAAATCATCCACAGCAAAGAAAACTATTCTCCACTGCAATTCATTGGTTTTCCCACAACTATGCACACAAAAAGGTTGTTCATACACACTTGTCCTTTTGTATTGAAAAGTTATATATATATAGTGTTTTCCACACAGTTTATACATAAAATTATATATGGTCTATGTATCTGTATCAATCTTTGGATCAGATTCTTAAATAGAGCCTATTCTTAAATAGAGGGTGTAGTTCCATTTTGTTCTGCATGAGATCGGGCCTCCATTTTAGTACTTGACTGATCTTTTGCTTTCCTTTCTTGACAGATCTCTCAGGTGCATATTCTCACCATTGCAGAGGACGGAGTATCTAGCATACATTGCAGGGCACCCTCATCTCTATCCGGGAGCATTGCAGGAATCCAAAGAAAATCCAGGGCAATTCCAATCTGAGTTGGGCCGGACTGAGTTTAGTTTAAACGTCAAAAGGATTATGTGGATTTTACAATTAGATACAGGAGGCACCTGGGCCAGTTAGTAGACAGAGATAATTATGAATGAATCTATAAGGGCCAGATTTAAAGGCCTGGTAAAAGATACATAATCTTTCTTAAGTTAGGTGACTGTCTATTTAGTTCAGATGATTACAATTTATGTTTTCAGTTCCCTAGTTCAATCCCTAGATCCCTAATTCAATCCCTAGAATCATAGAATCATAGGGCTGGAAGGGACCTCATGAGGTCCTCTAGGCCAAGCCCCTGTTAACAGCAGGATCACTCCCACTAAATCACCCCAGCCAGGGCATTGTCCAACCAGACCTTAAATATCTCCAAAGACAGAGATTCCACCACCTCCCTAGGTAACCTATTCCAATGCTTCACCACCCTCCTAGTGAGAAAGCTTTTCCTAATATCCAGCCTTGACTTCCCCAGCTGCAACTTCAAACCATTGCTCCTTGTTCTGTCCTCTGTTACTACTGATAACAGCCTAGCTCCTTCTCTTTGGCGCATCTCTTCAAGTAGTTGAAGGTTTCTATCAAATCCCCCCTCAGGCGTCTCTTCTTTAGACTAAACCAGTAACCCCCCGATTCTCTAAAGAATCGCAAATTGAAGAATGGTAATCACCGCTGGGTGTGAGGGAGGGCAGCCATGTGTGCGAGCTATCTAATCCACAGACTTATGCACGTGGATTCAGCTGCTGCGTGCGCATAGCTGTGTAAGTTATATGCGCGCGCAGGAGCTGCGTCCACGTCCCGCCGTGCATATATACAACTGTGGTTTAGTTATATAGATGGACTGGATCCCCACGTGGGCAGTGGCCAAAGAATCAGCCCCTCCATTCCAGCTGCAGGATCCGTCCCTGGTACAGAGGACCCAGCTGGATGGGGGGGGCGGGGGGGGGAGGAAGGCAGGTCCTAGGCGGTGGCTGGAGCCATAAGAGCAATCAAGCCGCCTTCTCTTGGCTCGACAGTGCTGTCGGGGATTCCCTGTCCTGGCTCCAGGTCAGACCATGTGGGAG
The DNA here is from genome assembly GCA_007922175.1 of Pelusios castaneus. NCBI lineage: Eukaryota > Metazoa > Chordata > Testudines > Pelomedusidae > Pelusios > Pelusios castaneus. The sequence continues at coordinate 33,627 of ML687771.1, forward strand.
CTGCTCTGTGCAGCCACCGCGGAGAGCCGGTGAGTAGCACGCTTTCACCGGGCCCCTGGGAACTCCCCGTCCCAATGGACCCCTTGTGG
>ML687771.1:38715-53418 GCA_007922175.1 Pelusios castaneus
TTTAAAAGTGCCACAGGACTCTGTTGTCTTTCTACAATAGACTAACATGGCTACCCCTTTGGAATTTGACTATTTTTATATGTTCTTCAAAGTGATGTACTAACCTCTCTAATTGATCATTATAAATAATAAATAAATGATAAATAATAATTGATTAAATAATTTCAGTTTAACCTATTATTTGACAATCTTGAATTGTCATTAACTCAAATTCCGCTCTGTGGGACTTTGGCACCTAAATACATGCTCCATACATCAGGGCAGCGGTTCTCAGCCACTGTGTTGTGACAAAAAAGTGTGTTGTAGCACAGTGGTGAGTGTATCATGAGCTAAACCTGCCCTGCGGAGCTGCCGCAACAGGGAACCATGGGCTGTGACACATACATCCTACTTGTGTTAACCCGGGGTTGGGCTGGGTGGAAGGGGAGAGATGTGGGCTGCAAAGCTTGGATGCAGAGCTGCTGGGGAGTGGGGGACAGGGGGCAGGGGGGAGGGGAGGTGGGATCTAAAACATGGAGGCTTGGTGGTGTGTTGCACACAGCTGGGAAGGCTTCTACCTGTGTTGTGACTCTGAAAAGGTTGAGAACCTCTGCACGAGGGGATGACACAGCACTGGCTATGCTGGCTCTTCACCACACAAAGATTTCACCAGAGGAGTTTCCTTCTTCAGAATAAAACCTTTCTGTCTCTTTGGCTATGTCTATACTTACAAAGTTAAGTAGACTTTGCTAAGTCAACTTAAAATCAACCTTTTTAAGTTGACTTAACAAATTGGCTGCACTTTAAGTTGACTGAACAGCAGAGATAGCCATTATATTGGCTTTAAATTGACTTAATAAAGTCGATTTAGCGTTAATCCACCTCTACACTAGCCTTAAATCAACTTAAGGAGTCAATTTAAGGCTTAAGTCGACCTAAAATGAGATGTTATTAAGTTGACTTAAGGAAATGCTTGGGTCAACTTAATAAAAGCCCAGTGTGGCCATGGCTTTGTTTAGGTCGACTTCAGCCTCCTTAAATCGACCTAAGTTGCCAATGTAGATGCATCCTTTGTTTCGTACACAAATGCAAATAGGCTGTAATCCACTCTTCTTAAAATAAATTTGCAGTCATATCTCAATTGTGCTTACTCAATACACAGGTAAACAAATAAATAAATACAATAAATAATTTATCTTATTTTTATTATCGACAGCATTTCAAAGATACACAGTATAATATGTATAGTGATACCCTTCTGAAACTGAGGCCTTTATATGAAAAGTTAATATAAACCTATGATTTTTAAGGTAAAAGATCTTTTGTTCTGATAGTGTTAAAGTTTAAACTTTCATTCAGATTTTGATTTTAAAGCATCTGTTCAAAATTAGGATCTTAATAAATAAAGTGAAAATTCTAGGTGCAAAATATAGACGCATTTTCTTTAGTTTTCATATTGCGGAATTTTCCTTTCTATGCATGGCTAGACAATGATGTGTGATTGTTTTCCTTTTAGAAATTATCTTAAAATGGAAGATATTCTCACAGATATAATTGCATGCTTATTAAATATAAGAAGCTCCATTACCCTGAATTATTTGGAAGAATCTATGGCTATGTCTACACTACAAAAAGTTAGGTCGACTTTCTTAAGTCAACCTAATAAGGTTGACTTTAAGTCGACCTAAAGTTGACCTTATTAGGTCGACTTAACAAAGTGGTTTCCCTAACCAGGGACTTAGTAAGTCAACCTAACTGCCCTTAGGTCAACCTAATAGGTCAACTTAAGGTCAATTCAGGTTAACTTAGGTGAGGGGTCTGCTACCCAAAAGATAAGAGGAGCCATTTTTGAAAATTCCTTCAATAACAAAGTGTTTTGAGAGCCACAATGGGTGTAGCCTCCTGGTGGGAGGTGCAGGGAGGTGAGCCAGGATTTCTGCTGCAGGGTCCCCTTATGCAGGGGGGGGGAAGCCTGGAGCTTGGTATGGTCTGCCCGTGGTGTCCCTGGTGGCTGGGGGAAGCCCAGAGCCAGGCATGGGCCTCCTGCAGGGTACCCCGGTGGTTGGGGGAGCCCAGAGCCGCAAGGGGGCAGCCAAAGAGCCGCATGTGGCTCCAGAGCCACAGGTTGCAGACCCCTGACTTAGGTCAACTTAAGTGTCCACATGGGCTTAAGTCGACCTAAGGAGTCGACTTAAGCGTTAGGTCAACCTAACCGACGGTTCTTATTAAGTCGACCTAAACTTTCATTAAGTCGACTTAAGGAATTTGTTAAGTCGACTAAATGAAAGTCTGGTGTGGACAGGGACTAAGATAGGTCGACTTAAGCCTCCTTAAGTCGACCTAACTTGCAAGTGTAGACATAGCCTGTGTGACCACATAAAGATTTAAACAATTTAACCATTGAAATATTGGAGGCAGCTCACTGTTGGCATTTAAGCTGTATTTCAAACATCAGTGTTATCTTTTGGTTTCTTTGCTCCCCTTTGAACTAGCCTTTGGTTGGAGGAGGAGAAGCTTAGACCTAAGTGTCATAAAGTCCAAGTAGTTTTGTCTGTCATCACCTCAGTTTCTTGGGGTATATATATAGGAGTAATTTTATATAGTTTTTATTTAATTAAGATAATAGGATTGTTAAAATAATTTTATATTAATTTGTTTTTAATTGTTTTTAATTTTTCCTCTCTTTTCCCCGTTATTTAGTTTAGTTAATAAATTATGTACAACTGGGAAAATGAGTAGCTCAGATATTTTTTCCAGACATCAGTGTCCTGTGGGACAAAGAACAAAGTTGACTATGAGGTTTCCTAGTGGTTCATGGAATCAATCCTTCTATTTTGTAGTTCTGACACCATTTTAAAATTACTCATCTTCTTTTATACAACAAATTCTTATTGTTGTTCCTTTGTGGGAGTTCTTAAGGAAAGGAAAAACTTCTCCTGAGAATGAACAATTGTTAAACATGAACAACACAGACATATCAGTTACATTGAAAAAGGTCACCTTCCTTTCTTCATAACTAAGGTAAACTCCAATTTTCTGGGGCTTTTTCTTCACCATAATCCTGGTCCAGGGATCTGTTTTCACCCAGTAATCTCTTCCACTCATACCCAGAACCCAGAATCCCTCTTTGGGGCAGAGAAAAATTTTTTCTTTCCTCTTTATTGATTTTTTGGCCACCCCCAGGTCCCAGTCAGAGCTGTTCTCGATCTCTACCTCCCAGTAGTGCTTTCCAGAAGAGAATCCTTCAGAGCCCAACACACAGACAGTCGAATCAAACCTCTCTGGCTTTGCTGGAACTTTCTGAGGTTGGGCTTCATGTGTAAAACTCTTCTTATCTTTAGAAATGAAGAGGTTAGGATGGGCTGTTTTTTCATTCAAAGTGATGTCATCTGCAAAGACAGAATTTTAATTCTGAGAATCAGTCATATAATGATAGTGTGAGGTAGGAGAAGGGGAAATATTAGGCTTCATCCTGCAGTTTCAATAACAGTTTGCCCAAAGTTAGGTTTGCAGGACTTGTTCCTTTTGGCCCAGATACTGGACAATTTAATGTAGAGTTAAAACATTTCAGAAATGTGTTTGAAGTTTACACAGCGTATTTGGCCCATAACTCAGCTCTAGGATAGACATTCCATTCAAAACACATGAATGGATTGTTAAAATTAACTCAAAGGACACTTGTTCCAGATTATTGTTACTTCTTATGTCTGTCATGGTGCCTAGAGACCTCAAAAAAGAGCAGGGCACATTGTGCTGAGAGCTGCACAAGCAGAGGTGGACACAGTCCCTGATAAAAGATGGTACGAGCTGAATAGACAAGGAAGACTAACTGAAAGAAAGAGAGAGAAAACCTGTTAAGTAAAGGTTGAGAATTTCAGTGTTTCTTTTATATAACCTTCCCTTCACCAATTCAGCTTTTCATCAAAGGAAAACCCTTACTTGACCAAGTGTGCCCATTGTCTGCTCCAACCACCCAACAGTATTTTAATTGTTTATAATTAACTCTTCCCATTATAGATGATTATCCCCACTTTCTCCTGTATTTTCTGCCTAATGTCATTTTAATCCTAAACAGCTCCCAGCCCCGGTCACCCTTCCCATCACACTTTTAGTATGCATTTCAGTTTAAACTTCTGCTGGTGTTGTCTGGTTGTAAAGGATCCTGAGCCTCTGACCCTAATCTCTACCCTAGTGCTATTCCAGGTGTGGCTGCCACTCTCAGGAAAGCAGGGATGTGGTGGGATCTTTCCAATGAAGGGGGATGGTAGGTTGTGCTTACATGTGCTTAGGCAGCATGGAAAACTCCAAGTGCCTCCTACTGACTGTCTAGAATCCAGGGGAGCCCAGAAGTCTGGCTGACCTGCTACCTTTGACCCAGTACTGCTCCAACTTGCTGTTTGCATATCACTGTGTCCTTCATTGTTCCCACAGTCACCATCATCTCCAGCACTGGTTTAATCATAGCCACCACCACCACAATCAGCACCAACAGAATTCTGGGCATCAATCACCATTATCACCAGAACAGCATCTCACCACTGCTGTCATGTCTTCTTTAACAAACATTGTCAGAATCCCTCCGTTATCCCCTCCTCCAAATCACCAGGATCATTGCAACCTCCATTCCTGCCATCATAGCTGTGCCTTCATATTGGCCCAAATCCTAAGGTCCCAGCTCAACCGAAACTCATTGCAGACCTGATTGTGAGCTTACTGACCCTTATGTAATTCAGCAGTAACTCCAGTGAAGTCACTAGAATTACACCAGGGTGAGGCTGCTGAGAGATCAGCATCAAGCCCTAAAAAATGAGATTTTCTTAAGTGAGGGGTAGCCCAAGGGATGGCCTCAGGATTCGGCTCTAGGATGACAAGGGTTTGTGATCCAGATAGAGAGCTACAGGTGAGGAGCCACCTGTGTGTCACTTACCCCCAACCCTTATGATAGCTGTCATAGACCCATATGCTACAGCAGCCTGAAGGCTCTTCTAAACTACAGTATCTGCCCAGCATCCAGGTGGCTGTCCTGCAGCTGGGGATCACTAGGACATAGGAGGGACCCATATCCCATTTTCTCAATTCTATCAACTACAGCTACACCTGAAAACAGGAGGGGTTGTGAAGATCTGATGTTTGTTACCCTGTACTGGGGGAATCTTGCAGGGTTGAGTGGGCTTTAGGGCTGGTTTGAGCTGCTGAAGCAATTCTAAGAAGCCTGATTGCACGAGGGGATCTGAACCCATCCTTCTAGCATGTTTACAGTATTAATATTGTCATCCCTTATTCTGCTCAGATCTCAAACTGTACTCATCTGGGTAATAACTGGGTACCTCTCCATGTGTACATAGTTACCTGCATTATTGCGAGCCCTTCTCCAATCTGAAAACAAAATAGGAAACAAATACTGGCTGAGAAGATGCATCTACTATGGATTTTCTTCCTTCTGGCTGAAGGAATCTTTTAGAATTAGAGTAAGGAAGATGTCAGGCAACATATGGGAAAATTTACATGTGCAACGTTGAAGCTGCAGAAACAAAAATACTCAAAAATGTCATTTGATTGTCCACACATTCATTATATCAGTGTTTTTCAACCAGGAATATATGTAACCCTGGGGGTTCATGGGTCTTCCAAGGGTACATCAACTCACCTTGATATTTTCCTAGTTTTACAACATGTTATTTTGAAAACCGCTAGTGAAATAAGTGCAAATAAAGTTTCATAGACAATGACTTGCTTATACTGTGCTATATGTTATACACTGAAATGTAAGTAGAATATTTATATTCCAAACAATGTATTTTATAATTATATGGTGAAAAAGGAAGCAATTTTTAATACTTGTATGCTGTGACATGTTTGTATTTTTGTCTGATTTTGTAAGCAAATAGTTTTTAATTGAGATGAAACTTGGGGTACATAAGATGAACCAGACTCCTGAAAAGGATATAATAGCATATACGGTACTGTACAACCAATATACATGCACATTAAGAACACAGGAATTGCCAGAGTGGATCAGACTGGGAGGGAAGGTACATTTTCCATCCTTCCCTATATTGGACACTGCTGTACTGACTTTGAGCTACGCTATTTCTAGAGAACGGTTTACATTGTTAACTAAAAATTCATTCTTACCTACTTCAGTTCTTAGTTTCTCCAGTTCTGAAAAAGAGACGATAAAAAGATAATTAAAACTGAATTTATACATGAGTTTTCTGATTCACAGTTACTGCAAGGGGAATAGTAAGCCTCGTCTACCCAGGGGAAAGTTCCCAACATAGCATAGGTGCGGTCTCCATATATTGTCACCGTGGGAGTTTAGGAAGCAGGATAGTGGAATGAGGACTAATTCAACTGAGATTGCAGTGTTGCTTTTCCAAATTAGGTATCCATTCCAGGTGATGCGTTCAAATGTTTTGTTAAAATGGGCTTCATATGGCAATTCTGCTGATTGCAATTCTCTGTAAGGCAGGCTGCGAAAGCGGTTTCAGTTCTAACTGATTGTGCTCTAAGTCCCTCTGGGAGATGGAATGAGGTCTTTCTATAACACTTCTAAATAAAAGCCTAATCCACTTAGACAGACATTCAGATATATTAGTATTTTACAATGAAATGAATGGAAATCAGACAGAAAACAGTTAAGTGACTTTCCTTATTCCTTAGATCTCTTTAGATAAAATAAAAACAAAACAAAACAAAAAACAACTAATGTCCTATTTTGCATTTAAGGTGTATAGTTTAGCTTCTCTTAGATGGGAGTGAAGTCTAACGAGAAATACTAGCAGCTTCAGAGACTGATTGAGATGCAAATTTATTACCACTATGAGAAGGAAATTATGGTGAAGATGAAGGACCACTTCATCCTTGTGAAATATCATAATTGGTAGGTCAGCCACAGGAGCCTGTTGTTCATTCCCTCTCCTAGATGATGTAATGGCCATGATAAAGGCTGTCTTGAGGGATAGATGAAAGACAGAAATAGTCTTCAGTGATTTTAAAAGTTGATTGCATAAAGGGTTGGCTAGAAAATAAAATTCAGTGGAAAAAAATAATGTTTTGACCTTTGCTTTCATTCTGATGTGGGAGAAAAGTGAGTCCTTTTCATTTTTTTTCTTATCTAACAAGCCCATCCTAGAATAGCCAATAACCCTGTAGTTATGATATTCACCTAGGATGTGGGATACCCACATTCAAGTCCCTGTTTTACCCCATTTTGAACAGGCACTCGAACTTGGGTTTCCTACATCTCCAGTGAGTGCCCTAATCACTCCATTATTGGCTACTCTGGAGTTGGGAAGACAGGATTCTTTTTCTCTCTTTCTCTGGGTTTGAAGAGCAATTCTATCCTGGACCTGAGAAACTTACCTAACAAATTGAAAATAAAAAGTTTAAATTTCAACAAACTGCCATTTGTTAGCTCTAGTTGCATATGGTTTGTGAGAACCAGATTAAAAATTCCTTAGTGGAAGGTAGATATTAACTAGCCCTTCTGAAAACATTTTTGTCTTATTATGGGTTGAACATAGTGTTTTGCTCAATTAAATTTTGATGAGTAGAGATGACTGTGAGATGCATTTTAATGGATGAAATAGAACCTCCCAAAGATATTCAAATAAGTAAGTACCCCATGACAGATTGTACAGGAGTTGAAGTTGGGTATGGGGCAGAGATCCACAAAAGCATGTAAGCATCTAACTACCTTTTTAGGTGCCCAACAAGTTAAGGAAACAAAAAGAGGAAACCAAGTACAGTTTATCAGTATTTTTTGACAAAGGCTGAGCTGATGAAGATGCAGCCCAAATCACTTTTGCTCACTGAGACAACCCTTCTAATGAAAAGAGTGGTAGTTGTTCCTAGAATGTCATACACAGCATGTGACAATTCCTCACTAGAAACAGCCAGATTAGATAACATCTTTGTCATCAGATCAACCATCTCATATAATAGGGCCACATCTCCCAATGATGATGAAACTGAAGTCACACTAACATTCTTCTCCAGAAGAGTCGTGGCCCCCCACCGCCGAGAACCTGGATCAGACTCTTAAAGCTCCACAGACTCTTCCTCTTCTGAGCAGATGTCTCTTACTACTCTAGAAGCAATATCAGAACTCTGTTGTATCATGCTGAACCATGACTTGGTCTGCATGCAAAATCACTTTTCCAGATCAGTCTCTGGACAAGAGCCCATTTTTCATATCACCAGTTCCTTCAGAACCAAATGTCTAGGCTGAATACAAGAGCTTGGAGAACAGCTCTTATCTGGGACCTTGGTGGAGTCTTAGGAAGCTGAGGCATGGGAGCAATCCAAAATTCTTCAGCCCTCCTTCTCTTCTCAGAACGAATCAGAATCGGAACGAAAAAAAATCTTGGATTTATTACTGACTGTGATGAAAATGGTTGGTGAACTTGTGCTATAATCACTATTCACTGAAGCACTGCCTCTGTATCAGCCTGCAGATCCATACTAATACGATCCTTCTTTTTAACCTGTGAAGCAGGCTCTTTTCTTTTTCCATCCAGAAACAGTTCAGTTGAATCAAAAAAATAGGATCAGAGAAACATTTCCTGGCTCGATGTCTTTGCCCAAGCCTGGTTACTTAAAGTCCATCTCATCAGATGGATCTCTCTCTTGAGGACTGCTCTTGAAGAAGCTGAAACCACTGAAGATTGAGCATTTCTGCTCACTCTAAAAATCATGGATAGGCTCTAGAGACAGCAGCTGAGACCACAGCAGGTTGAATTAACTTACTTCAGATCCTTACCTTAACTTCATGATCCCTTACTGATCAGTACCTAAGAGGAGGAATTAACCTTCTTCACTGCACACATATTCAGTACTCATGTTGGTCTTCAAGGATTTGATCACTTTTTGCCATCGCTGACAAAGCTTCTTAGAATAAAATTGCCTGTTCTCTCTCTCTTTCTCTCTCTCTTTCTCTTTCTCTTTCATTATACACTTTAAGGATATCAGTCGTTTTATTTGAAAAATGACCCTCATCCAATCATGCCAGACATCTAACATGTGTGTCAGATGCTGAGAACACAGTTGTGTATTACACACATCTCTTAAATCTCGCTCTTGGTTTTCAACTCTGTCATTCTAGTACCAACAAATTCATATCTAATCCTACAGAAAATGAGCAATAAAAAGCCTATTTCAAATATTATCAACCCTTAGCTAAGTAGGCACTTAAGATACAGATCTAGGCCTATGTCTACACTTGTAAATTTAAGTCGACTTAAGCTAAGTCGACTTAACTAAGTCGACTTAGTTAAGTTGACTTAGCATGTCCACACTTACATTTAAAGTCAACTTAGGGGGGAACTTACAAAGCCGACCTAGAGCATCCACACTGGATGCCTAGGCTGACTTGTAGAGGCTAGGGGGACCTTGGGCAGGTCCACGGTGGCAGGGGGGGCTCCCCTTGCCAAGTGCCAGGGGGCTCAGCCTTTACCCCATTGTACCTGGGTACAATGGGGCAAAGGGGGACACCGACCCTGGCAGGGCATAGGGGCAGGGTGGGCAGGGCTCTGCCCTGCCCTTTGGGGGGACATGCCAGGCTATCCCAGTGCCCCCCCTAGCAGGGAGGGCAATGGGGGAGTCCTGGAGAGCCCTAAGTCGACTTTAAGTCGACTTAGGGCTACTCCAGGTCTACACTGGCTTAAGTCGACTTTAGGAAGTCGACTTAAGCCTAAAGTTGAATTAAAAGTAGGTTTAATAAAGTCGACTTCATTCTCATTAAATTGACTTAGCAGCAAGTTTAAGTCGACTTAATTTCTAAGTGTAGACGCACCCTAGGGGATTCCCAGAGCAACAAATAATCCATTCAGCTGGTTACAGTTGGAAGGAATTGAGATGTTTGTAACACCACTTTCCTTTTATACCCTCCCTGTGGAATGTTCACATGGAAGGAAATGGAAAGAGCATGAGTGTACCGCTAGCCCATCAGCTAGAGTTCATCATTCAGGCTGCACCAATTGATGCATCCCATAAGAGGGAATACACTGGATGCTTGAAGAAAGTGGATTAGTGTAGGCTGCTTCCAATCTAATCTCATGAGTGGGAATGTGCAGAAGTTGCCTGAAGAGAGCGAGAGCGAGAGAGAGAGCGAGAGAGAGAGAGAGTAAAAAGATGGCTATGTCTACACTTACAAATGCTAGTTCGAATTAGTTAATTCGAACTAGCATGGCCACCCCAGAAATCAAAGTCGAACTAGCCAGCATTTTCTAGTTCAACTTAGGGAGGATACAGGAAGTTCAGTTTGCCAGTTAGTTCGAACTAATCAGTTAGTTAGAACTAACATGACCGCATTGGATTAGTTTGAATTAATGGATTGAATTAACCGTTAATTCGAACTAAGTAATCGAATTTCTTAGTTCGAATTAAGGATGCCCTTAATTTGAACTAATGAAAGCCTAGTGTGGACCTAGTGTGAATTAAGCTTCCTTAGTTCAAACTAACTTGCCAGTGTAGACATAAGGGATGTTTTTTATTTCTGGTTTGTATTACCATGGAGTCTAAGGACCCCAGCCATAAACTAGGGCCCCATTATGTTAGACAATGTAATGCCAGAGTCCTTTCAGAAATAAGTAGATGTCTCTTATCTGAGATTCTTTAGGGAATGGATAATGGATATTTTAAAAATATTTATTACCTGATTTCTCTTTTACTTCCATATTGCTAAGATCTGAGGTGCAGTTTGATTTTATGGATTTCTTCATTTGGTAATTTGCTTGCTGTAACTCATCTTCATTAGTAACCTGCATGCTGGTTAAATCTGAATGCTTTTTATCTGCTTCCAGTGAAATATTCTGATCAGAGGACAACCTGTTACTTGTCAGCTGTGTAATCTGTGTTGCCAGAGCTGAGAGGTGATGTTGTAGCTGGGTTTCTAATTGAATCTGGACACTTTTTAATTTCTCATCCAACGAAGACTTTATTACGCAGAGACTGTTTTTTATCTCAGTTTTCAGATCCTCTTCCGTGCTCTTTCCTAATTGAAATAAGAAAATAATTTTAGTTAAATTAAGTAGTCATGACTAATTTAATGTGTCTATATTTGGAGCATTTCCTTTCCAGGAGGGAGGCAGAAAAATAATTAAGCTTTTTTCTGAATAGCATTGTTTTTAAGTCTCAAACCTTTCATTTGGGGGAAAAAATGACTCATAGCATGTCTGCCTAATTGAACCAACAACAAATGCTCAGTACAGCTGGGAAAAGGAAGGAGTTTGCACAATAAATACAAGTCTTTCACCAGTACACCAGTTTTACTGGAGGACTTGAAGATACTCAGAAGAAACATATTAGTAGCACTCATTCATTAATTGAAGGCTAAATTCAATGGTTATAGGATTGTTTTTTCCAAAACGTCATTGAGCTCTAGAAATTAAATAACTGTTTAATAGCAAGAGAAAAACAAAACAAAGTTGTGAATGTGTCTGACTATAAAATCCTTTTACTACTCTCTCACCAAGATAAGTGCCTTAGTTACACAGCTAAGTATCATTTATTTTCACTTCTTGTCTCTCGGGAGGGTGCCCTTTGGGTCTTAGATCTCATGCCCTATCTTGGGACAGAATTCCAACTTTCTCTTTTTAGTTTGGGATATGAGTACCACACACTATCCATGTTAAAAGCTTGTCACTGTGCAGAACCAATGGCAGACCTGCATTTTTTTCTATTTGGGAGCCTGTGTGACCAGTGATATGATGACCAAAACTGGGATCCACAAAGGTTGTTGCAACACTTCTTCATAAAAAATAAAAAAAGAATTACTGAAGATTCACAGCTTCAGTTAGGCACTAAGGCTTCCTCTACAATTGATGGGGAAGAGAGGTGCCTGTGATTGTCTCCTTAATGGCTCATCAGGTCTCCTTAATGGCTCATCAGGTCCCTCCCTTTGGCCCATTGTAGGTGGGAGCTTCCTTAACATTAAGGAGATAATGGTTGTAATGTTAAGGAAGCTCCCACCTACAATGGGCTAAAGGGAGAGACCTAATGAGCCATTAAGGAGACACTGGTTGTTCACACCTCCTGTCTAAGGCATTCCTCCAGAATGACACAAGTTAAAGGATAGATATAACACCAAGTTCCTCACTAAATAACTTCTAATATAAATACAATTCCTAGACATAAACTATATAATCATTCCCAGAAAATTACTACCTTTCTATTGATATGAAACATGACATAGTTCCGATGGATTATAGAATTTATGAGATATCCATAGAAAATAATATCATAAATGCGTCCCTAAATCCAGACAGCATCACACCCTGCCCACATGCCCTGCCAGGGTCCCTGTCCCCCTTTGCCCCATTGCACACACGGTGTGCCCCTCCCCTGCCACCGTGGACCTGCCCAAGGTCCCTCTAGCCCCACAAAGTCGACTTAGAGCATCCAGTATGGACGCTCTAGGTCGACTTTGTAAGTTCCCCTTTAAGTCGACCTTAATTTTGAGTGTAGACACACTAAGTCGACTTAGTTAAGTCGACTTAGTTAAAGTTGACTTAAAAGTGCAAGTGTAGACATAGCCTTGGATAGCACCCACTGCTCCCACAAGGTGTTGAGGGAGCCAGCGAATGCTGCCAAGAGGAACTCTTCCTGGAGATGTGATCAGACAAGGGACTGGAAATAGACCCCACTGTCGCAGAGACCTCCTTCGGCCAACCTCTTCTCCCTAATCTTGTGGATGGAGCCTTTGGTGAGGGACAGAAGGAGGTTGGTGAGCAGGTCCCATGACTTTGTGGGGCCACAGATGGGTAGTGCTTATAAAAACAAGTGTGGGGATAAGTGCAGCCAGAACCTCAATAAGAGCCGGAGGAGCCGGAAGAGGGGCAACCTGGTACATTCGAAGTATGTGTGCACCAAGGTTTTCCTCACACAACAGAAGGGGCAGGTGTCGGGGCATGGAGTGAACTGTGCCAACTACACATCTGTCCTCAGAGCTCCATGAAGGAGCTTCCAACTGATGTCCCCGCTGGGCTGCAGGGGCAAGGTGGCATAGAGAGTGGCCCACTGGGGGGCCTCACCCTCTGCTGGTGGAATTAGATCCCACCATTTTGTGTCTGGGCAGGACACAAGGATGAGGAAGTGGACGATATGGAGCATGAGCGTGTATAGATATTTTTGAATTCCAAAGATATTTTTGAAGCACTGTTTGAAAGCAGACCAGCTGCAAATCTAGCTGCCGGGGTGGGGCATGGAGCCGAGATGCCCAGGGGAGTTCGCAAGGCTGGGGGCCGATAAAAAGCTCCAGCGGGCCAGGGCTCAGGTGGGGGGAGGACCCTTTCACAGAACCCACTCAAAGTAGACTCAAGCAGCAGGGGCAGTCCTCTCTTTGGTGCATAATGGGGCTGACTCCCAGTGAGATTTATGACCTAGGAATGATCACCTCTTAGTCCTTGTCATTTTGACGGGGAGAATAGAAGAAGAGGAAAGAAAACTAGAAAAGGAAAGACAGGCATCTCAAAGATCTGGCAAGTGTTGTCTTTCCCCAATTGACTGGCAAGGAAGGAACATTTGGTAATAAGGGGATAAGACAAAGTGACTCCATGAGCCTGTGAGGGCAAAGATCTTCAGGAGACCCAAGTGGGAGATAAGGTGGGAACAAGGGTTGGAAGGACTCAAGGGTTTCTCTTAATCATCCACTGCTGGATCCTATTATTTAACTCCATCTTCATGGATCAACACTGAGGCTGCTTTTCTACCACTTCAGCACCTCTGTTTCTTTAGCAAAAAACACCAACAGTTCAAAATATTTCCTTTCCACTTTTTTTCCTCCTCTTTCGGTCAGGTGACGTTTCCCTCTCCAGTTGGAGCATTTAGTTTGCATTGCCTTTGTCATGCACCCATTCTGTGTATCTATGGAGCGACAGCTCTGTCAGCCTCTACCTGAATCATGTGAAATACATTTTGGGACGTTTCATATCTGTATGCATGTACGATGCTGCAGGAAACAAGCTACCATAACACAAATCACATTTTAGGGTGTGGGGAGGTACAACCCATCACAATGTAGTCCATGAATTATTTAACTTTTCAGGCACATATACGTGGAAGATTCAATGAGCTACATTTTTTACAAAGGAAAAGATAATGCTTTAGATATTATACTGTTCATAGAAGTGCTGAGTTATTCTCTTTCCCCGCTCCACAAGCAATGCACCTCTTACAAACATTTGAAATTAACCAAGAGAAACTCAAGTTCTTATTATTCTCTTCCTAATTATTAGAAAAGAAGATGAAAGAGGACTTGAAGGCAGAGTTGAAAGCCAGTCTGCGGGAAATTGAGACTTTATTGGATGAGAAATTAAGAAGTGTCCAAACACACTTAAAAACTCCAGACCTCTCTGGTCTGGAAAAGCAGATTATGGAGCTGTCCTGTAGGCTATCTGCTCAGGTTTCTGAAGAAATAGAAAAGAAGCACAAGCCTTTAGACAGCATGCAGTTTGCTATCAGAGATGAGTTGCAGCAACTATCAAAATCATGGCCCATGCTGGAAATCAACCATTTGGAGAAGAAATTAGAACAGCTAGAGAATTCAGGTAAGAAAAAACAATTCTAAAATTGCCTATGAACCAGAGGAACCTAGAGGGGACGATCAGGCTATTCTTACTTCAGTTACATAAAGGTCCTCTCTTTTTATGAGGAGAAAGCCTCCCAGGAGGCTCAGTGAGTGCAGCTTAATTAAGGCAATATATACATAAAAGAGGCTTTTAC
>VOCT01080313.1:0-25587 GCA_007922175.1 Pelusios castaneus
TGGTTGCTTTCCTCTATGATATGCTGCATCTATAACTAGTGAATGTGCCGGGGATGAGTGAAGAAGAATTCCATTCCCTTAAAGGGAATGTACCATTTTCTATTGTTTCTTTTATTTGTGGCCGGTGTGGTGGCTGGGGTTTGCCAGGTTACATTAGCTGGGTCAATCAGCACTGAATCCATTGGTATTGCTAGCTTGGATGATGCTGAGGCATGCAGTATCTTCAGGAGTTTGTGTTGTGACTCTGTGACCTCCTCTAATGGGATCTCTAGTTCCTGCGCAACTCTTTTAAATATTTCATCAAATTGCTTTGCATCATCAGTAGAAGATGATGTGGATGGGATTACTGCCTCCTCTGCAGGAGGAATTGGCTGTGGGGTTTGTGAGACGTTCTCACTTGGGGCCTACTTATATGGGCAGTCTTGAGGATTGTTCAGAGAGGGTGAAGAGAGATGGGCTAGGTGTCCGATGTCAGTAGTGAGAGTGATGATGCCCAGAGTGTCTGCTGTAACATGGTGAGCGATGCTCCCATCTAGTCCATCACCTGTGATGAGAGGTGCTGTGATGACAGCATGGGGGTAAATCCCATGTCTCTCGAGCAATGCCTCTTGAGTCTGCACAGAAATGCTGATATGATGGGGAATGGCAGTTGTACGATTGATAAGAGCGACCTCGATCAGAGTAAGCAGGAGAAAAGTCTCATGTCGAGCGGTCGGTTGCTGAGTGGGCAGGGGACATATGTTTTTCATTCTTCACTCTCTTGCACGGTGCCGCAGCTGGTGCCGGGGACGGAGCTGTGGTGTTTTGCACTCCTTGGGTCTGCCATCTCCCGTGGAGAAGGCGGTGCTGGCACGGCTTCTTGAATTGTCTCCGGCACCGAGCTCTCTGCAGGGGCCGTGGATGGTGCTGGGGCTTTGCAATCCGAAGGTCTGCTCAGAGCCGCTTTGTCCAGAGCCGCTGCCAAGGGGGAGGAGGAATATCTACCCCTGGTTCTTGGCCTTTCATGGGAAATTTTGTCACTCCTCTGCTTCATGGCCAACTTAGTGCCCAAGGAACCAGAAGCCTTTTGGGCACTCTTTTTTGGACTTTTTTAACGGGCAGCATCTCCTCCTTGAAATGTTTGTCTCGGCTGCTGAGGGAGCCTTTGAATGGCGGGCCGTTGACAGGTCTGTACGATGTCTCTCTATACCAGAGGCTGAGCCAGGGGCTAACGATTTTTCCATTAGGAACATTTTTAGCCTGAGCTCCCTTTCTTTCCTGGTTCTTGCACTTCAGGTGTGGCAGTGGGAGCACTTCTGTGGGACATGAGAGTCCCCAAGGCAGCGGACACATTGAGAGTGTCCGTCAGAAGCCGGTATAGGCTCATTGCATGAAGAGCACCTTTTGAAGTCAGGGGAAGTAGGCATTCTGAATTGTCAAGAGCCGTTAGAAGCGCCATTTGGTCCATTGCCGGCAAAAGTGGAGTAAGCCACTTTTTTTTTAGAAAAGGAAACAGAAGGGTAAGTCAGCGAGTGACTAAAGTCTCTGTCTTTCTGTTCTTTCTTTTAGGTTTAGGGAGATTTGCTGCTGAGAAAAAAGCTCCGTCTTCACCCGAGGGCAGTTGAAAAGGAACTGAGGGAGAGAGGGTGCTGCGTGCGCCGAAACAGGCTGAGATGGTTGTGAGCTGCGACCAGCGTGTGCAGCACCCTCCAGTACTACTGCTATGAAGACCCCGCTCTTCGCCGTGGGACGCAATGACACCTGATGGGGTTATGCCTGCCCATTCTGTTCTAATCCTGGGGATCCCCCGACTCCGACCCATCCCTCTCAGACAATTAGAGGGTCTCTCTGTATGGGAGAGCGGGGGGGGATACAAACACCTGGAAGCCATTTCAACCTAAACTCCCAATGCTCAGCTGACATCAGCAATGGAGTGCGGGACCGTGGCCTGAGGAAACAGGGAGCACAGAGCACCTGGCAGGGGGGATAGAGGACGCTGACAAAGGGAAATGGGTGCCCACTTTTAAATCCGCAGCTCCTGGAATCCTGGGAATTTCAGGAAAATTTTTACTTTCATTTAACAAGAAGTAAGTTTCTGGCCCTGATCAGGGACTGGATTCAAAGCTCGATTTCTGTGTCAATTTCATGAAAGTTTGGGTTTGGTTCCAAGGTCTGTGAGCCCTGCTGGGCACTAGGTCAGTCAGTGAGTGACAGGAGACATTCAGGAAGCAGGTCCCAAGTGTGAAGGGATGTGGCTGGAGAGATGGTGAAGTAGCAGGGGAGGCTGCCTGAGTCAGAGAAGGGGATCAGCGCAGGCGGTGACAGGGGCGTCTGATCCAGATTAGAGACAGATGAGATCATTCCCTGGGGAACAGAGCTTGAGGGGTGAATCCAGAACAGACCTGAAGACCCAGACTTGGCTGCAGAGATCGGAAAAGTCCAGAGTGCAGGAACGGTGCTGACTCACAGCATGGGTGCATGGACTGAAGGTGATAGGGGACATCCCACACAAACAGGGTGCCAGCTGGACAGACAGTGATGGAGCCCGTCATGCTGTGTGTCAGTAGACAGAGGCAGGAATGAGGCATGGTGCCCAGCTCCTCACTCAGCACCTCAATCTCCAGGGTGACGAGTCTGAGGCTGATGGGGGAGAAAGTGATGACTAAATATTTTTCAGTCCGAGGCTAGCTCATAAAGAGACCAGGAGCTCAGAGCTAGTGGCCAGCAGGACCTCTCAAAAACTAAAAGTGTGGTACAGCTGGGCTGGCATCATATTGCCAGGACAGTTTGTGGGTGGAGCCCTCAGCGTAAATCTTCTGGCTGGGGGTGATCATGGGATGTTAAGCCGACCTGCAGCTAACACAGGGGAGCAGCTAGGGGAGGGGTGGGCCATTCTGGCTGCAGAGAACTTAGTGCCCATGGGGTCTAGATCCAGCAGCTGGTGGGCATCCTGAGCACTGTCCAGTCTGAGCCGTCATGTAGCTGTGTTTAGATTGTCCCATTTCATCCAGCCAGAGACAGGGGGGTTTGGAGATATCGGGACCGAAAGTCCATGAGTGATGGAGATTCCCTTCCCCCAGTCTGCTCCCCTGGAGACTCCCCTCCCTGCCCTGCAAACAGCCCTGTATTCCCAGCCAGGCTCTGCCTCATTGCAACTCCCAGCTGTGAGGTCTCACTCCATGTTCCTCTATAGGGTCAGAGCCCTCTTGTCTCAGAGACACCAGACACACATCTGTTTGACTTTCTATGTCACAGATGCGCCATCTCCTGCCTTTTGGGCCCTGATCTCTGACCCACTGGCCAGAGCAACCACAGGAATTTGGGAAGGACCCTGGATCCTTCTTGGGCTCACACAGCACATGACCAGCGGGATGATGGTGATCTGAGAATTGACAGCATTGGTGGCCTGGCAGGTTTAACTGTCCAAGTGGTTCCTGCTGCCAGTGTAGGGGTAAATTTATACCATAGAACTGCTTCAAACAGAAATTTTGATATAGAATATTCATTGATAAAAATGCCATACTCATACATTCACCTATAACTCCATATTGTAACCAAAACTCTCTTTTGAATTGTTTACTTCACTTTGTATTGCTCAGTCCAAGTTTTGTTGAAACTTTGTTCAGATGTGTGAACTTAGTTTGGATGTGTGAATGAGGGGGCGCATATGTGACAGGATGAGTCTCCAACTCCAGCCTGTCCTGATGACAAACTGCCAGCACCACCTTAATGGCTGAAGAACAATGCAGACTGCAGAAGAAGAATCCACCCTAGAAAGAAAGGGACAAAAAGTCCCACCAAGAACAAGATCAAAGTCACATCTGCCATTGACTGATGCCTTATGGTCATACAGTACCCTGGGGCCGTGTGACACAGCAGGATCCATGGACTAAAAGATATAAAATATGGGTGAAAGACTGCATAGCTTTGAGTAATGTTTGCACAGCATAGCATCGGTGCAAAGCTGTGTGCCTGACAGAGACCCCACTCTTCTTCATACCCGGCTTCCCTGGCCAGGTAGCCACCATGAGCTGTGAACACCAGCCACAAACTCAAGCTATGATCACAAGCAACAATCCATCCCGAATAAGAGATCCTGCTAGTCTTTTCTGTTAAAGTACAATACCAGGATCCAGTGTCAGGGTCCAGCTTTCATGGCTCAGAGACAAGCGGCCTCTGAGCCTCCAAGATCTCATTGTCCTTGATCCAGCTGTAGGGAACCCGTCCCCGGCCTCACACCTCAGGTCACGGCCTCAGGCTTGATGGGGATAAAGATGGGGGTGGGGGTTGATGGTGACCCCAGATGCCCCCTCTGCAAAAAGGGGGCAGTTATCTGAGGGACAGGGGAGTAGCCAAGGGGTTGCATGTTTTAGGATGAGGTAACTCACTCCTGCCCCATTGTGAGCACTAGGCTGACCCCACCTTGCTGCAGGCAAGGGGGAGCATCCCATGGACACAGGGACTGTGGGATGAAACAGAGGAACCCAGAGCCCAATGGACAGGACATGGGGCAGAGACAGCAGGGAGCACAGGCCATGCCAAGAGGAGAGGGTGAGTGAGAGACAGGCACCAGGTAATATCCGATCCCAGTGCAGGACAAGGACAAGGAAGCGATGGGAGCCAGGAGGGGCTGTGAGTGACCAGGTGCTGGGTGCAGACTGGGAGCAGGGAGAGTGGACTGTGCTAGGGAACTGGATCTGGAGTGATGGATGCCCTGGATTCAGGACACACGGGAATGGCCCATGGAGAACAGACAGGGGCGTAAAAGTGGAGCTAACTTGGCACTGGGAGAGCAGGGTGCAGGACATGCTGATGGGAGTGGCTGGTGCGGTGAGTGACAGATGACAGGCTTGTGCCATGCTGGCACATTTGGGAATGTGCTATGAAGCAGATGCCCTAGGATGGAACCAGGACTGCCCAGAAGGGAGGAGCAGGTGGTGGTAGAGCCAAGGAAAGCAGAGCACACCCTGCGTGGAGGGGGACAATATTGGTGCAGTGAGTGATGGGGTATCAGCTTCACACCTGGGACAGAGGTGATAGTCCCTAAGGGCCAACGGGTGAAGGGGACAGGACAGAGATGCCTAGACCCAGCTGATGGCCGACGGGTGCTGGGCATCAAGGCGCAGACTCTGCAGTGCAGTGATGGGGTCATTCCTCACCAGGTACCAGGCACCAGCCCCCAGCCCAGCCTTGCAGCATTCTCCCAGAGAGATAGGGCCAGAGCTGCAGGATTGGATCCAGGACTGGGGCCCCCAGAACTGGATACAGCAGGCTGCAAGGAAGCTGGGGTGGTACAAGAGTGACGAGCGATGGGTCCAGACTGGAGACAGATGGGAAGGTCCCAGAGAACAGATCCAGGGTAGCTGGGGCATGAGTTGGACAGACTGATGGAGCCCCTGGTCCTCCACATGCCCAAGATAGAGGCGGGTGTCTGGCACAGTGCCCAGCTACTCACCCAGCCCCATGATATCCAGGCTGGCACCACAGTAGCTGTGCGTGAGCATGTTGTGGGCTCTGCAGGTCTATGTGCTCGAGTGGTTCACAAAGACTGAGGAGCAGGAGTGCAGATAGCCCTTCTGCCTGGGTCTGCATCCCAGCCTTACAACACATGCACCGCACGGCCCGGTTACTGTCCATGACACAGGACAGGGTCAGGTTAGAGCCAGCACCATAGAGCTGCTGGTCTGGGCTGATCATGGGGGTCAGGCCCGAGTGGAGCAAACAAAGGGACAGTCACACACCTTGCCAGGGCAGGGAGAGCCCCATGCACCAGATACCCAGAGCTGGCATCAGAGGACAGGGTCACCTTGGGGTGCAGGGATGCAACCTCCTGAAGAAGCCCAGATGGAAACAGACCAGTCTGCAGAATCCCAGCTCCCACTCTGCAGGCTGAGATGTGAGCCGGTTCCAGGGCATAGCAGACACGAGGGGGCGCGAGGGACAGCTCAAAGCTCGGCTCTAACAAGCTGTTCCAGGTGCTGAGAAGTCACCGGCTGAGATCTGGGACTCTGGTATGAGAGAGTCGCCATTCATTAAATCAGAGGAAGAGATGAGCTACAGACATGATGGATGGGCTGGAGGAAATGCCTTGCAGGGAATGACCAGCGGAACTTCATGTGTCCAGCTTGTCATGACTGGGGGTGGCTGAGAACAGTCTATCAGTGCCTCCCTGAGAGGCACGTCCCAGGTGTGGGAGAGCTCCCAGTCTGGTGCAGAAAGGCCCATCAAGGCATGGCTGGAAGATCAAGGTCAATACAGCAAGCTGGAAACAACCCCAACTGGTACCAGTGAGGGACTGGCCCTGGGATGAGTTTTTGTGGGCAGGACAAGACTCATGTTGGAGCCAGGTTGGGGCCTCTCTGGAAGATGTTTCACCCAGAACAAGGCCCTGGGGATGCACAGGGGGAACTGGGGAGTCTTCAGCCTGTGCTGTGAAGGGAACCAGTGGGCTTCAAGGGTGGAATAGCCTTCACTGGCCTCAAATGCAGAGTCTGTTAATTATTTACTGTGTTCCCAGCCTGCCTCACATCACCAGTCCGAAGGTTACTGATAAACAGCGTCTAAGGGGAGGTGATGAGCAGATGGGTTCAGGGGTAACAGGTGCGTAGAAGGTGCAAAGAGAGGCCAGAGGGGCTGTTCCACCTGCTGCCCTGACCATCTCTCCACGGCCATCAATCCATCGGGGTCACTGCGGGGTGCAGAGATTCTCCACCCTGAGTTACTGCTTTCCCAGGAAGTTATCAATTAACGTCTCTGCCCATGTGCTTAGCCAGGGACTTTCCTATTAATGGGGAGATTATATGCAATATTTTCCCAGGCCTCGGCCCAGTGGGGAAGTGGTACTGGGGCTAACAGGGGGAGGGGCTCACAGCTCCTGGCTACAGGGATGGGGTCCCACAGGGCATGTAGAAGAAGATTCCCAGGGTGACTTTGGAGGGGCTTAGAGACATAGCGCCATCCCCTACACAGGGTGTTTCTCTCTGGGCCCCAGAATGGGTCTAGCCATATACCAAAGACCCAGTGCCCTGTTAATCTCCTGATTCCAACTGCACTCCCCCTGGAGAGAGGGAGCAGGACTAGACTGGAGCAAGTGGGACCAGGATCACACCCAGCAAGTGTTCCCCTCCCCCATGGAGGCCAAGAATAACGTACCGTGCACTAGGGGGCAGGGTTTGCACTAGGGTGTGCAAAGATCTTTACACTGATCACACTGCAAGATGGAAACCAATGGGGGCAGGGGAGCTAGAGAAAACGCCCCTCCACTGGGGAGAGAGACCCATGGAGACCAAGGGGGCCCACAGACTATAGGGAGGGAAATATCCCTGAGCCAAATACAGACCATGATCTTCAGCCCAGGGAATCACAGGGTCTCTGGCCCACCCCAGGACCCATTGCTGTGGCTGCTAGTGAGAGGCTGGATCACACAGGGGTCAGGAACTGACCTGAGACCCAGCACATTCATCTCACCAAGGCCCCTGAATGGGCATGGGCTGAAACAGCAGGTTCTGGTGGGTGCTGGGAAGCCCAGGGGGGAATCCCCCACATTCAGTGCAGCTCAACCCAACCTGCTGCCACAGCTGGCACTGCTAGGGAAAGCCAGAGCCAAGAGGAGGAGTGGCACGATGGGGGGAGGGGCAGAGCCCAACATCTCTGGGGGACACCATCATCCAGGGAGCCCCAGGACACCCCATACAGGGCCGGGTCTGTGTCTGGGGGCAGGTTCTCCCTATGTCCCGGCTAGGCTCATCTCCCAGGGGAGACACCCAGAGCCCCATGGCTAAGACAGGGTTGGGGGGGGTTACCCAGGTTCAGCACAGCTCCGGGGGTGCCACGTACCGTAGACGCGCAGCTCCGCTGTGGCAGTGACAGAGTTTGTAGGGCCGTCCACCTGCACCGTGTAGCTCCCGGTGTCGCTGAGCTTTAACCCCGCGATGTTCAGGGCGCAGCCGGGCCCCGCTGTCTCCCGCCCCGCGTGGGCCGGGCCGTTGGTCTGACCGGGGTTTGTGTTTCGGTAATAAGTGAAAATCCGTCTGTTCTCATCAGTGCTCGCGGATCGGAACCACCTGCAGAGCACCCAGTCCTGTGGCGGCGTCTGCGGAGCCAGGCTGACATCTCCGCCCACCGCGGGGCTCTGCGGGGCGATGGTGATGGAGGTCTGGGCCGGCACCGGCTGGAGGCAGGAGATCAGGACGGAGGCTGCGGGGGAAGCGGAGGTCGGGACCGGGAGTCAGTGCGGGCTGGGGGGACCCGACCAGCGACCGCCCTGCCGGGGAGACCAACCAACCATCCGGGGGCAGGAGGACAGACTCCCTGGGGGTGCAGGGACTCATCCTGGGGTTAACACCCCCGAGAGGTGACCCCGCCCCTTGCCCCACAGCTGCCGAGCCTCCCACAGTCCTGCCCCACTCTCACCTGCCAGCAGCCCCGCCCAGGGGTCGCTCCACGCGGGGGGGTCCCAGCTCCCGACCCGGCGCCCCATGGCCCTTTCCGTCTCCGCTGTTGCTGCTGCAGCGGTCTTGCAGAGCCCAGTGGGGCCGGCCGGACGCCTGGGTTCTCTCGGAGCGGCTGTGCCAGCTGCCGGCTCTGAGCCGCGGGGCGGGAACTAGACAGCTCCGGTCCCCTCGCCCCACCCCCCGGGGCCGGGCTAAGTCCGAGCCAGCTGCCTCTGGCTGGGATCCGCCCCTGACTGGGATCGCGGGCAGACCCCGAGAGCGGGGTACGGGGAACCCTGGAGGTGCTCTGGGCTGGGGCTGGGCCAGACACCGTTACCGGCATCAGCGCAAACACCCGACCCGACCGGCAGCGACCCCTCAGCGCGGGTGTGTCGGCACCGGGGCAGCCATAGGGGCGCAGTCGCCCTGGCGCGTCTGTGCAGCGCCGGGCACAGGTGGCCCGATCCGGGCTGGGTCTCCGGGTCCCCGAGACACGCGTGTCTGGCTGGGAACTGGCCGCCCCGGAGCCCCAGGCAATGCCAGAGGCTAACCCGGCCCAGACTGCCCCGGGCTCGTTCCGTAGCTGAGTCGCAGGTGGGCCCAGCGCTGTCAGGATGGAGCCCTGTGCTGGGGGCGACAGACTCTCCCCTCCCCCGGCTGGGGGCCCTGGGGTGTGTGTCCAGGGAAGGGGGCCCGGTTCCCTCCCACTGCGATTCCCCTGCGCTGCCCCCCTTGTGCCATCGCCGAGCTCAGAACTCACTTGCTCCCCGTGGCCCCCAGTTCCCCCCACCCCCGAGTGCCCCTTTGGCCCTACTCATCGGTGCCCCCTGCCTTCCCCACACGGCTCCCCTGCTCCACACTCCCGCCCGCTGGCCCCCGGAGCATGGCAGCCTGCGCCAGCGAGGGCTGGTCTTGACCCCGAGAGCCCCCGGGGTTGTTCTGCCCTGGGAGGGAAGGAACCCGCCAAGGAAGCCCAGCTAAGCCCTGGCCTGGGACCCACAAACCTGATGCTGCCGTAGCGGCGGAGCAGGAGCATCTGGAGCTCACAGCCGCCTCCCCTCCCCGACCCCAGCGCCACCCAGCGGCAAGCGGGGGCATGGCAGTGCTCAGGCTGAGGGAGTCCTGCTGTGCCCTCAGGGCCCCCCCACCTCACATCTGGCCCCATGTCCCCCCAGTGCAACTTCTGGGGAACAGGGTGAGGGTAGGGCAGAGGAGTGGCTGGGGGTCAGGAGGATTCTTGGGTCCTCTGTCTGGGCACGGAGAGGGGTCTAGTGGTTACAGGTTTTGGGGGCCAGGACTCCTGGGTTCTCTCCCCGAGATGGGGACGCCCTGGGTGCCAGGAAGGCTCTGGAATGGGGAAGCCCTGGGGCTCTGCACACTCTGGAATCTGCCCAGCAGTAACCGCTGTCCACTAACCCTTCCTGCTCCGCTCTCATCAGAGCCATCAGGGTGACAGGACAATGGGGGCCTCCACTGGGCCCAGACACAGCCATTGGGCACTGGGTTGGCACCCGGACAACACCTCTGGAATATAAAGACTGTGGCAGCCCCAAGACAACACAGATGAAATGGAGCAACTCCCGTGTCTCCTCCTCCTGCTGCTGTCTGGGGGCATGGCCACCTGCTGGCCCAATGTGCTAGGTGAGAGGGGACGGGAATCCTGTGTAGCCAACCCCCAGGTTGCACCCTGCCCCAGCGCCAGCTGCATCACAGCCCCAGCCAGGGATCCTTGGATAAACAGCCCCTGTGCCCAGCCCAGAGGGGGCCGCATCTCAGCCCCAGGTAGTGTTTCGCTTCCCTTCTCCTGTCGGATGCAGGTGGGGGACATGGCACAGTTTGGGAGTTGAGCTGATCCGACAGCAGGGGACTGGAGCCGAGTCTGTGCATGTCCAGGTCAATCTCACATTATCCGGGGTGACATGGGGGGGGTGCACCATATACTCTTCGAGCCCGGTGATGTCTTCTGTCATTTCAGACTGGTTGGGGACATGGCACCAGCTGGGAGGAGACCTCGGGGCTGGAGCCAGAAACAGTGGGCTGTGACCCTGCAATGCCATTGCCCCCCATGGGCAGGGCAGAGGTGAGAGCAGCTCCCACCGTCCTGGGGGGGGCAGGACTGGGGATAGGATCTCCTACTGGGTGGGGCCAGGGTTTTGGGGCTAGTGAGGACAGGAAGAGAGGGCGTCAGGGATCAGGGGAGGGGATGGGGACTTGGGGCTGGTCATAGGGTGCAAGGAACAGGGATTGAGGTGGGACTGAGGCAGGGATGGGGGCTGGCATGGAGGGAGTGATGGGGGCTGGTACCTGGGGCAGAGAAGGTGGCTGGGGTGGGGTACATGGATCAGGGTGTGGCACTTGGGGGAAGGGGTCAGGCTTGAGGTCTGGCACTGAGTGGGGGGCTGGGCTGTAGCAGGGGGAGGGTATGAAACACTCCTGCTAACGTCCTTCCCCCCATCTCTCCTGCAGAGTATCACCCCCATGGGCTACAGGTTCCCCACCTAGTGCCAACAGCAGGGCCTGGCCAAGGGGCTCCTGCCAGGGGCCTGTGAGGTGCTGAGTGGAACCAGTGGGGGCGTCTCACTGTCGCCCCTCAATAAAAACCCTGGTCAAAGGGATGCTCCTGACTCATGTCTGTGTGAGGCTCCTGCACCTGACCGCACCCACTGACCCCTCCCTAGAGGTGCTGCTCCGCCTCCACTTGGTACAAAGCTGGAGGGCAGCCCTCACTCACTCCACACATTAACCCGGAGCCTCCTGGTGGCAGGTGAGTTCAGCGCCTGTTGCCAGCCATGGGTGTGAGCAGGAAGAGGCATCCTGGGGTGCCCCAAGGGTGGGGGTGATGTTGCTGGGGGATTAGTGGGGGACAGGCAGGGGAAGCCCCCACTCCCAGCACAGGGTCTGCACAGTGCTGTAGGACATGCCGGAAAGGGTGATCCTAGAGAGGTGAGAGGTTGTGAGCTGAGGGTAATGGGAGGAGGGGACCTGAGTGATCCCTTGTGTCATCCTCAGCCAGTCAGGGTCGGCAGAGCCAAGGGCAGGTTCGGTATCCAGGGTCCCGTCAATACAGCACAGAACCAGCACGAGCCTTGCCAACCCCAGGTCAATCACACCCCAGCCTGGGCCTCTCTGGAGGCAGCTCTGCCCCTCGCCACACAGGGGCTGTGGGGGACAAAGACTGTCCAAAAGGGGAAAGTGACCTGGCCTGGCCTGGCCTGGCCTGGGGAAAACATCCTGAGAAAGATCCACACATACAAACCATAAGCAAATTCACTCCAGGGCACATGGGGCAGGTTTCTTTTGCCTCAGGTTCATAAGTGCAGTGACTGGAAGATCCTTTAACGTGATCATCCTGTGACAAAGTGGAAATGCTCATGTTTCCCCTGAGCGCTGTGTGGACTGATTGTGCCCATGGAAGCTCATGCAATAAATACTTTTGTTAGTCTTTAAAAGTGCCACAGACCTCCTTTTTAGTTTTACTCGGATGGGAGCCAGGTGTGTGATAATTGCAGTGTGGATGGACTTTCCCCAGCCACATGTAGGCAGACCTGGCCAGGACCCCCTGCCCTAGATCAACCAGCTGCAACAGGTTGTGGCATGTGGAGATCAGGAGAGGTGGCCACATAGCCTGGGAAAGAGACAAAGGGCTAGGAAGAAGGAAGGGGACATAAGTAATTTCAGGAATGTGAAGATGTGATACACGCGATGTAGCTTATGTTTGCTATCCCTTGTGTGGCTGCTACTACTTAGCCCAAGAACAAAGCCTAGCCTTAGCCAAACACCCAAGGCCCCAGACCTTACAGGAGGGAGATGGACACACAGCTGAGCCCCAATCTGGGCACCACCTCCCCCCTGTGGAAAGGAACAGGGCTCAGTAGGAGAGGAAGTGACCATCACCCCAGGGTCTCCTGAGTGCCGCTCTCAGTGCATGGCCCAGCCCCGCTCCCAAGCCTGGGACTCCCAAGCACCTTAATCCAGCCCTGTGCAGGGGGCTCAGCAAACCCATGACATCTTCAGCTCCGGCTGGTTTGTTTTTAGCTTGCTGAAGTTTCCAGAGGCTCCCAAGGCAACACATGAGGCATTTTCTACAGGACACTATTAGCAAAGTTAATCAGCACTTTTACTTCTCAAGACATGTATGCGCAGGACACTTTTTTCCCCAAAATCCATTGAACTTGACTGCCTTTTATTTTTCTTCTGGCCTACCTGATAAAGGATGTTTCTGTAAATACAGTTACAAAGCATAAAACACTAACACAATCTTTGTTGCAAGAAAATACCCCTTTCTTTTATAAATCTCCTTTCTGACTGGAGGATCCAGCCCTGGGCCTGACTAAAGGAGCCAGCTCGGCCCCAGGACCGCCCCCTGGGGCACTCCACTCATTACAGGTTGCCAACTACACATTGACCCATTGATTCCTACCCGCTGAGCCTGTTGATCTAGCCAGATTTCTACCCACCTTATGGTCCACTCATCCAACCCATACTTCCCTAACTTCCCGACGAGAATGTTGTGGGAAACCGTATCAAAAGCCTTGCTAAAGTCAAAGTACACCACGTCAACGGCTCTTCCCGCATCCACAAATCCAGTCATCTCATCATAGAAGGCAATCAGGTTGGTCAGGCACGATTTGCCGTTGGTGAATCCATGCTGACTGTTCCTGATCACTCTATTTTCCTCCAAGTGTTTCAGGATGGATTCTTTCAGTACCTGCTCCATGATTTTTCCAGGGATTGAGGTGAGGCTAACCAGTCTGTAGTTCCCCGGACCCTCCTTCTTCCCTTTCTTGAAGATAGGTACTATATTTGCCTTTTTCCAATCCTCCGGGACCTCCCCCATTCGCCATGAGCTTTCAAAGATAATGGCCAGCCGCTCTGCAAT
The DNA here is from genome assembly GCA_007922175.1 of Pelusios castaneus. Classification (NCBI taxonomy): domain Eukaryota; kingdom Metazoa; phylum Chordata; order Testudines; family Pelomedusidae; genus Pelusios; species Pelusios castaneus. The sequence continues at coordinate 13,291 of VOCT01080313.1, forward strand.
CGCATCGGCCAATTCCCTCAGCACCTTTGGATGCAGTTCATCCGGCCCCATAGACTTCTGTACATCCAACTTCTTTTAAGTAGTCCCTAACCTGACCTTCCATCACCGAGGGCCGCTCTTGTTTTCTTCATTCTGTGTTATGCAGTTTAGTAGCCTGGGAGCTGGCCCTCCCTGTGAAGACTGAAGTAAAAAAAGCATTGAGTACTTCAGCCTTTTCTGCACCATCCACCACGAGGATACCTGCCCCATTCACTGAGGGACCTACACCATCCCTGATCCTCTTCTTGTTATTGACATACTTGTAGAACCCCTTTCTGTTATCCTTCACATCCCTTGCTAGCTGCAACTCCAATTGTCCTTTGACCTTTCTGATTTTAGCCCTGCAGTCCCGAGCAATATCTTTATATGCCTCCCTTGTCATCTGTCCAAGCTTTCACTTCTTGTAAGCTTCCCTTTTATGTTTCAGCTCACCGCAGAATTCTCTACTAAGACACGCTGGGCGCCATCCACATTTACTGTTCTTTCTTCACATCGGAATGTTATCTTCCTGTGCCTTTAACAGGGTTTCTTTAAAATACAGCCAGCTGTCTTGGACACGTTTCCTCTTCAGATCAGCCTCCCCAGGGATCCTGCCCATCAGTTCCCTAAGGGAGCCAAAATCTGCTTTTCTGAAGTCCAGGGTGTGTGTTCTGCTTCTTTCCTTCATTCCAGGATCCTGAACTCTACCATCTAATGGTTGCTGCTGGCCTGGTTGCCATTTACTTCTACTTCCCCGATCAATTCTTCTCTATTTGTGAGCAATAGGACTAGAGGTGCAAGGCCCCTCGTTGGTTCCTCCAGGATTCGTACTAGGGAGTTGTCCTCAATATTCTCCAAAAACTTCCTGGATTGCCTGTGCACTGCTGTATTGCCTTCCCAGCAGATGTCAGGATAATTGAAGTGACCCATGAGAACCAGGGCCTGCGATCTGGAAACTTCAGTTAGTTGTCCATAGAACATCTCATCCACCTCCTCCTTCTGGTCTGGTGCTCTGTATTAGACACCTACCATGACACCCCCCTTGTTGCATTCTCCTCTAAACTTAACGAACAGACTTTCAACCGGCTTGTTTCCACTTTCATAGTGGAGCTCTGAGCAGTCATACAGCTCTTTTACATATAGCGCTACTCCTCCCCCCTTTCTTCCCTGCCTGTCCTTCCTGAACAATTTATACCCATCCATGGCAGTGCTCCAGTCATGCAAGTTATCCCACCACATTTCTGTTATTCCAATTATATCATAGTTCCTTGTCTGTGCCAGTACTACCAATTCTTCCTGCTTGTTTCCCAGGCTCCTAGCATCTGTGTACAGACACTTAAAATACCAGGCCTATTGCCCTACTTTGCCCTGTCAATTATCTCTCCAGTTGGATTTTCCTCCTTGCAATTTCTCCCGGAGTCCTCCTTTCCCATTTGCCTCAGGTATTAGGGCTTCATTAGGACACATAAGACAATGGAGTTGAGTCACATGGTCAGTCCAGGTCACTCACTGAGTAGGTTTCTCCCTAGGCCCATTGTACCTGTGGTTCTCTTAATGGGCCATCAAGGAGACAATCCAATTCTGGGGTGTTTCCCAGAATCACACAAGTTGTAATACAGATATAACGAACATATTCCTAACATCTCATACCGATATGACACCTACATATAAACTATATAATCATTCCTAGCAGATCATAACTTGTCTATTAACATCAAACATGGCCTATCTCATATGAATTGTTATGAAATATTAATATGAAATAGTATCATAAATGGTCCCCTAAATCTGGATATCATCACACCCCAGCCTTGACATTTCTCCCTCCCTGGCCTCACTGGGGGCCTGCCATCCTCCAGTCCTGCCACTAGGTCCCCCACCAGCTCTGCTACTGAGCTCCCCACTGCCCCGCTAGATCCATGCTGGCCTTGCCGGGGCCCCACTGGACCACCGGGGCTCCCACCAGCCACACTGCTGGGCTCCCAGATCCCGCACGGGTCCTCTGCCAGCCTCACCGGGGTCCCTGACAGAAACTCACCCCCCAGCCTCGCCAGGGACCCACCAGTCCCCCCGCTAGTCCCTGTGCCACCTTTGAGCCATCCAGATGGCCCTCCACTGGAGTGGCATGGGGGTCTACCCCCCCCATGTTGCCCTGGGCAACTTCCCCTCTTGCCCTCCTGCTAAGACCACCTATGCTCAGGCCAGTCCATTATTCCTGTATGCATGCCTCCACTGGGTGTGGAAACCCAGCTCTGCGTTTGTCTGCATCTATTCCAGCCATGATGAGACCCGCATTTGGGGACACAACATAGCAGAGTTTCACAGCTGTACATATCTGACATTTCAAGGAACCTGCTGCCATAGCAGTAAAGTTCAGTACGTCACGAGCATTCCAGAAACACATCACATAACACACTTTACATCAGACTGTACACAGTGACACTGGACGGGTGGTCATGAGTGATGCACAAATCACACCAATGGGATGTTTATGGATACAGAAAGTCACAGAGATATTTAGGGGATTTGGATCTGGAGAGCCTTGGCTCAAAAGTCCCAAATAGACACGGCAACCCACCTTCTTCTACAGGGCATGAAAAGATCCAGCCTATGGGGACAGTGGGGAAAGGGAGGGGGTTTAGCTGTGAAAGAGGAAGTGGATCTGACCCTTCGTCCCAGTAGAGACCCCTCCTGCATAAGACAGGTGTCTTCCCACCATGCACCAGGGCACTCAAGGGGATCATCTCCTCAGTTGCTCATACATACCTTGCTGTCTGGGCTGCAATGTCTGGGAGAAATGGGGAGGGGTTAGCCAGAGATGCCCTGAATAGATAGACACTCCCACACACTGGTCCCTGACAGCTCCTGCCCCTTCAGGGTCCCCAAACTCCACACCAGGCCTTGACAAGCCCCTCTCCCCACCCATCCCTCTCACATCCCCAGCTGGGCACCCTATACCCCCTTTCCAACTTTGGGGATCCCAGACTTTCCCTTGAGGGGGACTCTCCCAGCTTATTCTACCACACCCCCAATACTCTGGGGATGAGATAAGCAGCCCTGATCTCAGCCACAGGTCATATACTAGGAAGCAGCTGCCCCCTGCCACCCTGAATTTGGCCCCCAAGATTGGCACTTACCCAGTATGTGGGGTTGGTGTCAGGGGGGCTCCTGGACTGGGCCTGGGGTGGAGAATGAAGCATGTGGGTCATTAACTCCACACCCAAGAGACCCCCAATGGAATCCAGGGACCAGGAGCTGATAAGGACTGGGACAGTCCTGCCCCCAAGAGGAGAAAGTGGGGAAAGGAGAGGGCTACGGACTGGAGTGAGGGGCAACAGCAGAGCTGGGGGTGTAGCCAAGGACTGGGATAGCAGGGGGCTGTGCGTTGGAAGTGAGGAGCTCCCCTGGCAGAGCTCTGGGAAGGGAGTGCCTGGGTGGGGTTGCAGGGGAGGCACTAAGCACCTGTCACTCACCTCTGGGCTGGACAGGGCTGCAGAAGCCACGTTTTCATACACTGCTCCCCTGGGAGTCTTGATCTGGCAGTGAGAACCTGGGGGTGCAACCATCATGAGAGATGCTGGAATTGGGGCCTGGATTTCAGATCCCATTGCTCTAACCCACCAGCCGTCCCCTGAACCAGGAGAGAACCCAGGAGGCTTCCAGCCTCTGCTCTAACCACTAGATCCCCAGTCCCCTCCCAGATCCAGGCATGGAACACAGAAATCCTGGCTCTCCTGGGGGGGAGATGTGCCTAATGTTTCCGCTAAGTGCTGTGTGTGCCTCAGTTTCCCTATGTTGCTCATGTATTTTGGTGATGGGACCCAGGGGTGTGACTGGTGCACAGGCCCCTGGAGGATGGATGGGCCTTCCCCAGCCACACATGCAGACAATAGCCAAGTTACCTCTGCCCTGAATGAACTGGCTGTGACACGCTGTAACAGGTGGCAGAAAGTGGAAACAAGTGTTGGGGGGGGGGGGCGCATCTTGCCCAGAGGTAGGGTTACCAGATGCCAAAGTATGGAAAGGAGGACAGGGAAGTACGAAAAGGACGACACAGAGAAAATGTAGTATTAATACCTGTCCGCCCCCACAACCCCTTCCCTGCTCCACTGCCTGCTCCCGCGGCCCCTTCCACAATCCCCTGCCAGCCCCCACGGCCCCTTCTCTGCCCCCCATGACTCTTCCCAGCCCCACTAACCTGGCCGGAGGTCCAGAGCTGCAGTGGTGGCCGGCAGAGCTACTCCTGGGCCAGGCCCCTTCCGCCCTGAGCACGCTCTGTCTGAGCATGCTCAGGGCAGAAGATTTGAAACTCCCCAGTCTGGCCGCAGCAGGACAGGGTGGAACAAGCTTTGCTGGAACCCTGGGCGGAATGCACCGGTACGCAGCGTTCCACCTCGGTTTTGGCTGTTCCACCCCGGATTAGCTGAACCCAGCTTTTCAGGCATATATTGGACCCTAAAATTCTTGGCTTATACGCGAGCATATACAGTAGCTTCATATAAAAAACTGAAATTTTAATCATAAGTAAAAAGCCTGACAAAATCACATATTTTTAAAATGCCTGCAGGACAGAGGACGTGAAGGTAAAAAGGAGGACATGTCCTCCTTTTGCCAGACGTCTGGTAACCCTACCCAGGAGAGAATCAAAGCTCTGGGGAGGGGCAAGAGAGTCATGCCTGTGAGGAAAGGGGGTGAGAGGGGGTCACAGGGAGCAGGCCCAAGACTCTGGCCCAGTGGGTAGGGATAAATGACTCAATGTCTAGCTGGCAATCAGTAACAAGTGGAGTGCCCCAGGGGTCGGTCTTGGGGCCTGTTTTGTTCAACATCTTCATTAATGATCTGGATGATGGGACAGATTGCATGCTCAGTAAATTTGTGAATCGCACCAAGCTCGGGGGAATGGTAGATAGGCTGGAGGGTAGGGATAGGACTCAGGGAGACCTAGATTAATTGGAGCATTGGACCAAAAGAAATCTCATGAGGTTCAACAAGGACAAGTGCAAAGTCCTGCATTTAGGATGGAAAAATCTCATGCACTGCTACAGGCTGGGGACCAATTGGCTAAGTAGAAGCTCTGTAGAAAAGGACCTGGGGGGTTACGGTAGACAGGAAGTTGGATATGAGTCAACAGTATGTCCTTGTTGCCAAAAAGACCAATGGCATGTTGAGCTGCATCAGTAGAAGTGTTGCAAGCAGATCAAAGGATTATTCCTCACTATTGGGCACTGGTGAGGCCACATCTGGAATATTGTGTCCAGTTTTGGGCTCTCTACAATAGAAAGGATGTGGACAAATTAGAAAAAGTCCAGCAGAGGGCAATGAAAATGATTAGAGGGCTGGGGCACATGATTTACAGGGAGAGACTGAAGAAACTAGGCTTATTTAGTCTGCAGAAGAGAAAACCGAGGGGCGGTATGATAGCAATGTGACCGGGGCCTCCTGGGATAACCTCCTGGATGTGCAAAAATCAGGGCAAGCTGCAAAAGTGGGAGCCAAACTCCCCACACACTGATGGGTGGTACTTAAACCAGTCTCCCTATCAGTCACAACCAGGCTTCTGGTTCCCCACACTGGGTACCAAGAAATCTGCCCAAAATAGAAACAGCTCCCTTTATTGCACTCCTGCTCCTCTGGCTCCCACCTAGCCACACGGTCCCTTAATAAAATAGGTTCTCCGGACCCCAAAGGGCCAGCCACATCACACAGAACAATATAGGCTTGGATCTCACCCAAAATACCACACTGATAGCCAATCCTTTAGTAACTACAACTAAAGGTTTCATATAAAAGAAAAGAAGGAAAATATGAGAGATGTTAAAGGGTCAAAGTGAATCAAATACATACAAATGATTTAGAGTCCATGTAAAGAAGTTTGCAGGCTTGTTCCTCTGGAGTTTGCAGGCTTATTCCTCTGGTAAACACCCAGCACTCGGGTGGTCCTCAGTCCTTTGTCCAGTCGCAGAGGAATAGTTCCAGAGATGGGTGTTGGCTGTAGACCGGGGACTTGAGACAAGATGGAGTCGGGGCTGCTGCCTTTTATGCCTTTTACCTCTGGCCTTCTCCATGCTGTGTGCAGTTTTCCAATCAAAATGGAGTTGAGTCACATGTTCAAGTCCTAGTGGCTCAACAGGTTTCTCCTGTGGCCCATTGTACCTGGGAGCTTCCTTAATGGGCCATTAAGGGGACAATGGTTGTAGACATCCAGTCTGAGGAGTTTCCCCAGAATCACACAAGTTAAAGTATAGATATAACAAACCTACTCCTAACTTTTAATACAAATTCAATTCCTAAACATAAAACAAATGATCATTCCCAGCAAATTACTACCTTTCTATTGATACCAAACATGACATAGTTCCTATGGATTATATTAATTGAGATATTAATACAAAATAATATCATAAATGGTCCCATAAATCCAGATAGTGTCACAGCAACCTTCAACTACTTGGAGGGGTACTCCAAAGAAGAGGGAGCTAGGCTATTCTCGGTGGTGAAAGGGGACAGAACAAGGAGCAATGGTTTCAAGTTGCAGCTGGGGAAGTCTTGGCTGGAAGATGAGTCATTAGGACATAAGGAATACAACCATTGTTCCTTAATGGCTCATCAGGTAATTCCCTGGGACCATTGTCCTGGCACATTCCTAAACATTAAGGATACAATGGTATTAACGTAAGTTAAAGTATAGATATAACATCAAATTCTAACTTCTAATCGAAATAGAATTCCTAGACATAAACTATATAATCATTCCCAGCAAATTACTACCTTTCTATTGATACCAAACATGACATAGTTCCTATGGATTATAGCATTTATGAGATATCCATAGAAAATAATATCATAAATGCTTCCCTAAATCCAGACGGTGTGACACCGTGCCCACATGCCCTGCCCTTTAGGGGGCATGCCAGGCTCCCCCTGTGCCCCCCCCCAGCAGGGAGGGCATTGGTATAGTCCTGGGGTAGCCCTAAGTCGACTTAGGGCTACCCCAGGGCTACACTGGCTTAATTCAATTTTAAAAAGTCGAATTAAGCCTTAGGTCGAGTAGAAAGGTGGTTTAATAAAGTTGACTTAATTTTCATTAAGTCGACTTTATTTTGCTTAAGTCGACTTAAGCAAAGTGTAGTGTAGACGCAGGGCACATTAAGTCGACTTAAGCCAAGCTTAAGTCGACTTAATTTACCAGTGTAGACGCAGCCCATGTGTCTGGCTTGGTCATGACTATGGGTGGCAGAGAACAGCCCATCAGTGCATCTGTGGGGAATGTTCCAGGTGCGGGAGAGCTCCCAGTCTAGCACAGGATCGCCCAGCAAGACATGGCTGGAAGGTCAAGGCCAACAAACCCAGCTGGAAATGGTGCAGGCTGGTACCAGCGAGGGCGAATGGCCCTGGGATGAGCTCTCTCAAGCTGAGCCAGACTCTCCATCTCAGAACCAGGCTGGGGACTCTCTGTAAGATTCTTCACTCAGCACAAGTCCCTGAGATTGGCATAGGGAGAACTGGGGTGTCTCTGGCCTGTGCCATGTAGGGAGCCAGACTAGTGCTCGGTGCGTCCTCGCGCTGAGCCCGGAGAATTCTTCATTCACAGCCCCGCTCTGGCCGTGTCCGCGCAACACCCTCGCGATGCCGTTAGAATCAGGGGTCGCGCGGACACGGCCAACCTCCCTCGGTTCCATTCCAACCACAGAGCCTGTATTCAAAGCTCTGTAGTAGAGGGGCAGAGGGAGGGATGTGGAACACCCCTACAGGAACACACATCTCGAGCAACATCGGTTACTGTCAAGGTAAGCAACCTTCTTTTCCTCTTCGAGTGGTCTCCCTGTAGGGGTGCTCCACTCTAGGTGCCTATGGAGCAGTTCCCCTATGGAAGGAGGGTACTTAGGAGCTTATGCCAACTACAGCTGAAAGTACCTTGGTTCCAAGGACCGTATCTGCTCTGACAGACTGGTCAATAGCATAGTGTTTGGAGAATGTGTGTACCGAGATCCATGTTGCAGCTTTGCAAATGTCCAATAGCGGAGCGTCCTTGAAGAAAGCCTCCGATGTGGCCATACCCCTTGTCGAATGGGTTTTAATCCCTTCCGGGGCTATTACATTGTGGAGTGAATAGCACATAATAATGCACTCCTTTATCCACCTAGAGAGTCTCCGATGGGAGACTGCCATGCCTGTCGAACGTTCTGCTATAGATACGAACAGTCTCGGAGATTTCTGAAAACTCCTCGTCCTATCTATGTAAAAGGCTAAAGCCCGTCTAACATCCAGTGTATGTAAGAGAGCTGAGTGAGGATCCGAATGTGGTTTCAGAGAAAATATAGGCAAGTTTATTTCCTGATTGATATGGAAGGCAGTGTTTATTTTTGGAATAAACCTTGGGTGAGGACGTAGAGTTACTTTGTCCGCATGAAAGACTATATAAGGTGGATCAGCCATAAGTGCCGCTATTTCGCCCATTCGTCTTGCAGATGTTATGGCTACTAGGAAGGAGACCTTCATGGACAATAATTTTAAGGAACAAGTAGCCAATGGCTCAAATGGCTTTCCAGTAATAGACCGGAGTACAAGGTTTAAATCCCAAGGCACCGTTGGTGAGCGCACTTCAGGATAAACATTCTGCAGGCCATTCAAGAAACATTTCAACAGACTATGTGAAAAAATAGGCTTCTGATCAATTTTGGCATGGAAGGCTGAAATCGCTGCAAGGTGTACCTTCAGTGAGCTATTTGCGAGACCCCCGTGCTTCAAATGGAGGGTATATTCCAGGATCAAGTGGATTGGTGCAGAGGCAGGTAAGATTTTCCTGTCCTTACACCAATTACTGAATCTGCGCCATTTCTGTAGATATGATTTTCGCGTCGATGATTTTCGACTATTCAGTAAAATGTTCTTTACTTGCTCTGAACATTGTAGCTCATCAGATTGCAGCCACTCATCAGCTAAGCGGTCAGATGAAGCTTGTCTAGGTGAGGATGTAGCACTCGGCTGTTTTTCTGATGAAGAAGGTCCCTGTGTGACGGCAGTGGTATCGGATCGGCGATGGACATCTGGAGAAGGTAAGGAAACCAAATTTGTCTCGGCCAGGCTGGAGCAATAAGGATTATCGTTGCTCCATCTTCCTTGGCTTTCTGTATTGTCCTGTGAATCAAGGGTATAGGAGGGAATGCATAACCTAGACACCTGTCCCATTTCATGAGGAAAGCATCCCCTAGTGATTGGTCTCCCACCCCTGCCCTGGAGCAGAAGGCTGGACACTTCCGATTTGCCCCTGTAGCAAACAGATCTATGTCTGGGAACCCCCAGAGATGGAATATATTCTGCAAAACATATGTATTGAGCTCCCACTCGTGCTTGCTCACAAAATGTCTGCTGAGTGTATCTGCTATTGTATTCTGGCAACCAGGTAAGTATGAAGCTGATATATTCACGCCATGCTTGATACACCAATTCCATAGGTAGATCGCCTCTGAACATAGGGATCGAGATCAGGTACCACCCTGTTTGTTTATGTAATACATGCATGTGACATTGTCTGTCCTGATCTTCACCGTTTTGTTCTTTATCATAGGCAGAAAACGGAAACAAGCTCTCCGGACAGCTCGCAACTCGAGGACGTTTATGTGGAGGTGCGTTTCGTGCATGGACTAGCGACCCTGAGCTGAGTGACCTTCTAGGTAAGCGCCCCATCCTAGTAAGGATGCATCTGTCGTTATAAAGACGCTGGGTGGGTCTTGGATAAATGGGATTCCGGTTAGCAAGTTGTGTGGCTGTAACCACCACTGCAGGGTGTGTTTGACTTCCCTTGGTATTGAGATTAACATGTCCAGACTGTGTCTGCTTGGTTTGTGTATCGAGTTGAACCACAGCTGCATGGTTCACATGTGGAGGCAGGCGTGCAAGACAACTGCTGTTGTGGCTGCCATATGTTCCAGTAATTGTAGGCAGTTGCACTCTGTTACTGTTGGGCTGCCCACTAAGGTGTTGATAAGATCCGTTATGGTGCTGAATCTTTTGCAGGGAAGGGAAGCCCACGCTGCTATTGCATCTAAATGTGCCCCTATGAACTCCAATTGCTGGGTAGGGGTTAATATCGACTTTTGATAGTTTACCATGAGTCCTAGCCTGGCGAACAGATTTAACGTGTCCTGGTTCACCTGATGCACCTGGTGCTGACTGTTTGATTTTAGTAAGCAGTCATCCAAGTACGGGTAAATGATAATCCCCTGCTTGTGTAAGTAAGCTGTTACGACTGCTAACACTTTAAAGAAGACTCTTGGTGCCGTGGATAACCTGAATGGGAGAACCGCGTATTGGTAATGATCTTGTTCCATCACAAATCTGAGGAATCGTCTGTGGGATGGATGAATTGTTACATGAAAATAAGCATCCTGTAGGTCGAGGGATGAATACCAGTCCCCACGCTCTAGCGTTGGAATTATACTTGAAAGAGTGACCATCTTGAATTTGTGGTTCTTCACGAATTTGTTTAGACGTCTTAGATCCAGTATGGCTCTCCATCCTCCGCCCTTCTTCTGTACCAGGAAATACCGTGAATAAAACCCTTTCCCTTGGAATTGTTGAGGAACTGGTTCTATTGCTCCTAAGGAGAGAAGAAGATGTATCTCCTGTATCAGGAGTTGTACGTGAGATGTGTCCCTGAAAACGGACGGGGAAGGTGGGTGGGTGGAGGTGGATATGAGGGGTATAGAGTAGCCCTACTCGATAATTTCTAAGACCCATCTGTCTGATGTTATCGACCTCCAGTTGTCTATGTAAGGTCGAAGACGATGGCCAAAAGGAGTATCTGAAGAGCTCGCTGGATCGGGGAGGCTAGGCCCCACAGGCCTCAAACCCGCAGAGTCTCTAATTATTTACTGACCGTTCCCAGCCTGCCTCACTTCACCAAACCAGATCGGCTTTGTCTGAAGTTATTGACAAATGACATCTGAAGGGAGGTGATGAGCAGACAGATTCAGGTCCATAGTGTAGGATGCAGTAGGTGGGGAGCCCTGAGAAGGGAGCCCCCCAGGTGGTCGCTGCTGTAACTTCTAATTAGCCTGCTAGAAATTAGCCTGCCATGGCGGATTTTGGAGCATGCCTTGGAGAAGGCAGCTCCAAAAATCCAGACTCCCTCCCGCCCCACCAAGCCCAGTCCAGCTTCTGCGGAGGCCCACTCCTGCTCAACAGGGAGGCAGAGAACGACCAATTGAGGAGGAGCACCTCTTAGAAACTCCACCCCTGGCTGTGATCCTGAGAACTAATAAATCTTCTGATTTCAACACTATCTGGTAATCAGTCCAACTACAGAAGCAGGATGCATGGCCCATTGGGGGCATGGAGGGATTTACCAGTATCCCGCTAGCGGGATTCCGACAGGGGGAGTCCCTGATAGAACAGGAGTGCTAAATCCTTCAGGGTCAGATGAAGGAAATGACTTGGCGGGGGTGGAGACAGCCCACTCCCCCCCCCCCCCCCCCCCCCCCAAGGTGCTTCAGTCCTGTCTGTCTGTGCGAAGAGGAGTCTTAGAGCATATGAGTCCTATGAGAACCCACCACGTATAGAGACCCTCCGAGGTTGGGTGTGGGGGCTGGCTGCATTGCTAGAGTGGAGGCCTGGGAGGAGTGGGGCAGACTCCACCATGGCAGAGTCCTGATCCGCAAGGAGAAGAGAGGACCAGAGCATGATTCCTGTGAGGCTCTGTCACAGGAGGCTGGAGCCCAGACCTCCCGGTGAGTGGCCCAACAGAGCAGGGGGAGCCAGGAGGCTGAGGCACAGCTGGGGCCACTCACAAAGTAGGTGGAGGATGAGGCCACTGCTGCTGGTGCTGACCTGGATGGAGGCATCACAGGATCAAGCCTGGGGTCACTGCAGGTGACACTGGCCAGCAGAGAGAGGGGGTTATCCGGGCCATGGTGTCAATGTACATGGGGTGGGGATTGGTGGAGCAGGGCCCTCCCCCCTCTGGCAGCTGACACGAGGAGTCCAACCACCCTCACAACATCTCAAGATCCACACAGGGACATGCAAGAGCCATCACCCCTTTGCCCCACTCCGAAGGTAGCTGGGCTGGGCGCAAAGACTCAACTTCCTTCTGCGGTCACTTCCCCGGGAACAGGCCCATGGGCTGACTCAGGGATGGGGGACCTGGCATCCTGCAGAGCCCCAACAGGTTGTCCACAGCACAGGGCTCCCTCTGCCCCCCACTTATGAAGGGAGGGGCAGAAAATATAATCAGGCCCTGCACAACTCTGAAAATCAAGACACAGATGGACCACAGCC
>VOCT01080329.1:0-16696 GCA_007922175.1 Pelusios castaneus
AAAAAAAAAAAAAAGAAGAAAAGAAAAGAAAAAAAACATTATATATAAAGTTATCCCAAACCCAGAAAGTGAGATGAAAAGGAAAACATACCATTAGGTGCAGAGCATAGCTTCAATAAGCCAAAAAGGTAGTTTTCAATAGGAAAATAGTACGTGTTAAACACTTAAGACAGGCACTGACTGGAAAATGCAACTGTGTTCCTCCCTCAACCCCCCCACCCCCACCTCAAAAAAAAAAAAAGATTATCTTTTGCAAGGAGTCAGTAACTATGATTTCTGCTAACATTATTTGAGTTGCCATGAACTTTGGATACAACTTAACACTCTACTCATCTTTATCCATGACATTCTAAATCCTAAAGAAAGGAGTTAAACAATAAATGCCAGTGCCATTTGAAGGTGTTATTAGGTCAAATACTGATAATTATAGCTTCTAACAGGTGTTTTATTACTTCAATTGAATTGAATGGGAATTGTAATTACTTCAATGGAATTGTAAATGGAATAAAAATATGACTGATAAAACGCAATTCCTCTGGAAATGCCAGGAAAATAAGCTACAATTTAAAAAGACAGCAACCCTCATAATAAGGGAACTAGTGCATTGTGGAGAAAGACATAATTGACAAGCAAGGTTACACATTTTTACTGTTGATTACAAATAAAAGGAAATTTAAGCAGAGTTGTAAAAGAACAAATCCTTTAAAATAATTTCAAGGGTGTATTAGAAAACTATCTCATAAAGATGAGGTTAAAGGGGAAGAGAGCTTCATGTTTAAAACTCTGCCCCTCTGACCTTCTTCCCTGAAGAACTAGAAGAGAAACCTTCTCTACTTCTTAACTGCAGTAGTATCTAGATTTGATCAATTATTCTTTTTAGGATATATTTGATTTATTACCATAAATCTCAAGTGTGAGGTGGATGTGCATTCAGAATATATACAGATGCATAATACTCTTTGATAGGATCATAAAAATAAAGCTACATAAAACCTTAATACTAACGTAGTCTGATTTCATTCTTCCCTTGAAACACAGAAATGAATCATCAAGGTGAGAAATGTCAAATAATGACCTGATCCTAAAAGTGCTGAGTACCCTAAACTTCCAATGAAAGTGGGGGGCACTTGTGACCCCAGCATAATTCAGCCAACAGGGTGAAATTCTTTCAATATAGAAGACCAATACAAAGACAATGCATCACTTAAGCCCTTAAAATTGGGCTGATATGGGATTTGAAAGGGCCTTATGATGGACCTCTGCCAAAGGTTGGATTTCAACCACACAGATATAAACATAGCTGCATTACTGATACCAGATTGTGTGTCATTTAATAAATGGAGTTTACTGCTACTTATTGATAGACCACATTAAGAAGTTTAGTCCACAAGCTAGTTACTCCCAAACGACTATAAACCTACTATCAGGTAGAAAAGGTATAGATTAAATAATAATTCATTTTAGTCATAATCTGATTATTACAGATAAATTTTGATGACAGGAGTACCTAAATTATCAGAAAAACTAAAGCAGTTACCTTCAGCTGCAGACCAATGCTGCATCAAATGGATGACTGATAGTCATTTCACTGAACAGATCAAGTTTTCCCTCCATACAGTGGTAAATGGAATAAACACATAGATGAGATAAAGGTGAGAGCCTAAGGCTATGTCTACACTTGTAATTTTAAGTCGACTTTAACTAAGTCAACTTAGTAAGTCTACGCTTAAAATTAAAGTCGACTTAAAGGGGAACTTAGAAAGTCAACCTAGAGCGTCCACACTGGATGCCTAGGTCGACTTCTAGGGGTTAGGGGGACCTTGGGCAGGTCCACGGTGGTGGGGGCGGCACCCCTTGTGTGCAATGGGGCAAAGGGGGACAGGAACCCTGGCAAGGCATGTGGGCAGGGTGTGATGCTGTCTGGATTTAGGGAAGCATTTATGATATTATTTTCTATTAATATCTCATAAATGCTATAATCCATAGGAACTATGTCATGTTTGGCATCAATAGAAGGTAGTAATTTGCTGGGAATGATTATATAGTTTATGTATAGGAATAGTATTTATATTAGAAGTTAGAAATTTGGTGTTATATCTATACTTTAACTTGTGTGATTCTGTGAAAACGCCCCAGACAGGAGGCTGTCTACAACCATTGTCTCCTTAATGGCTCATCAGGTTTCTCCCTGGGCCCATTGTACTTGGGAGCCTCTACAACCATTGTGTCCTTAATGATGAGCCATTAAGGAGACAATGGTTGTAGATATTATTTTCCTTAAGTCGACTTAAGCAAGCTGCTTAAGTCGACTTAAGAAAACTGTAGTGTAGACGCTGGGTAAATTAAGTCGACTTAAGCAAGCTTAAGTCGACTTAATGTACAAGTGTAGATGCAGCCTAAGATATCGGCATTTAAGGCAGGAGATATGATTCCCAGGTCCTTTATGCATACTTGTTCTGCATCATGTCTGCTCGAGCTAGCATACTAAAAGTAACTGAGGTAGTATGGGCCATGGCTTGGGCTAGCCACCTGTGTATGTACTCAGTGGTCCCAGCAGGTACATATTCAGGTCACAGTAATAGGTACCTATGAGGCTAGTCCATGCTGCTTCCCATCCCAGTTACAATGATTCTCTTAAGTGCTACCTTGAGCAGAAATCATGTGGGTATAATTAAATGAGCTGGCAATCACACCTCTGAGATCAAATGTTGATGTATGCTTAAGTTCTATGCAAGCATGCGTTCAAGGAGGCAATCACTAGAAAAAATTAAATTAAGGTTGGATGTTTTTCTAAAAAGATTTTCTTTGGTTAAAATAGGAAAACATCAAGAGTCCTAGAGGCTGTGTTATAGTTGAGCCAAGACTATATGATCACAATGTTATCTGCTGGCTTTATATTCTCTGAATTGCACTGGTTTTTAGAGTATGCAGCACTATGGTAGTGCCCAAATTTTATATGGTGTGGAAACGTGAAGTTGGAAAGATCTTAGGGTGGTAGGGATTGTGCTAAACCAATTGTTTTTAGAAAAATACTCGGCCTCTCAAACTACAACTCAGCTGTTTTACTTATGGCAGATGTATGCGAAATGCATTATTTTGACTAAAGCTCAATGCCTTTATATCAGTTACATTATCTTCCAATGCTACATCTGGAGGGACAGCTTAACAAACCACAAACCTTAATGTTTCCTGGCTTTCTAAGTTTGTCATTTGCTTAGTTCTTTGGGCTTTTGGGAACTTGACCTGACCAATGCTGCTGGCAAGAGTGTAAATTTTTAAACGACATTTAGAGGGGAAGATATTTACAAACTGGATGTGAAAGCTGTTTATGCAACAAATATGTCCCCTTGACTTCCTCATCTAAAGAATATCCTCAGTCATGAAATATAGCTGGACAACATAAACAGTAGTGTATTGAGGAAGGCCCTTACATCTCTCCATTTTCAAAATATGCAGCTGGTCCATCTGGAAGAGAGGAGGGCTTTCATTGAGACATAGAATAGCTTTTGCCCATTCAGGTCTGGGCAGGTTGAAGATGATTTCCCACACTGTCATCGGGGGGGGGGGGGGACTGGTTAATTTTGTTTTTCTCAGATGCCTTTTATGGCATTGACTCAAAATCTAAAACATTTGCCATATAGAAAATACTTTGTTTTTACAGTCTGTTACCCTGGTTGTTAAACAAGAAAAATGTTTGTGAAAGAAAGGTACGGTATGACCAAGAACACAAATGTAGTTCTAACCCTTAGTATTTTGTGGATTTTAAATGTGTACTGATCATGGTAGAATGGTCAAGATTGTGTTTATTTTTTGTATCTTAAAACCCTATATTTGGTTTACTGAGCTCTGCTGATTTCAAAATTTGTATTTATCTGATCTATCCTATTGTAATCTATGGTCTAAGGTTAGGACGGTTTATAAATAATGACACACTTAATAAAGTGCTGATTTAAACAATGGATTTACATTTCGAAGAATTTTTTATTAAGATATACTTTTGTTAAATTGTAGTATAGTGACAGTTGATCCAAGGATATGCCTTTTGATTTCTCAGTAAAGCATAGCTTGGATATCCCCCCCTCCTTTCATATATTTAGCTCAGCAGAAATAATCCTTGTCATAAAGAGCATACTTTTTCTGTACTATTACTGAATTAAAGTAATAATAAGAAATCGATAAGTATTGAGCTTTTTACACATGTTTATCAATAAGCTCTTTGAGAACCTGAATCATTTACTTTTTAAAACTTGTGACATAATCCATCTAAACAGTACTGCCTGACGTTACATTTGAGGTAGTGAAAATATATTGGGTCAGATCCCCAAACACTGTAAAACCACATATCTCCACTAAAGTCAACAGTACTGAGGATCTAGCTCAGAAAGTAAAGCATTTTCACCTTGAATTACTACCTGTTTTTTCCCCCATACATGGTTCTTGAACACCTTATATGCATACATGTTTTAGTCCAGGTTGTGGCCATTAGAGAGAAACAGCAATCACTCTTAAATCAAAGGATTTCAACTATTCCTAATTCGACATCTTTCCTCTCATTATTTAAGCATCCAATGCATGTGTTTAAAAATAAGTAAATAAATAAATAAGAACCTTTCTAGAGCACAATCCTAAATCCCAGCTGTCAGCTAACAATACTATGCCCCTGCCATTAATATTTTGATGGGTCTTTCTACAGCATTTTAATTGGCGGTCACTAACTGTAAAAATAATAACTAACATCTGCCACAACAAATCTCTAATAAGAACGGTATAATTTGCATTCCTAACTAATGTGTAGGAACCCACACTTTGTCTAAGCATCATCGACAATTAAATAAAATCATTCACTGTTTGGGCAGGAGACCCACCATCTAACAGACACTAATGTCTACAAACCTAGCAGTTTACTCTGGTTTTGAGCCCTTTTTATAATAGTTTCCTACAACCCGTGGAGCAGAAGATTATTTGCGAGTTCAGAGAACCATACAAAGGTGTAAGAGACCTTAAGTTCTTAATCAAGGAAGGCAAATTTCAACTCTGCTGTTGTTTTTACCTACAGTGAGACAAATCAGACCTTGTTAACTAGAGCTTGCACTGTAAGCAGCTCCAGGGTTTGTGACTGTAAAACCTGATCACATCAGTATGGCTCTTCTAAGACCTCATCCAATTCACTTAAGTAAATTGTCCTGTGAGGATGGGACATAGCAGAATTGATCACCCTGTATTAATGGAACAATCTGGTAGATTCAATGACACTTGAGCAGCATTTTCTAATGGCACTTGCACAACGTTGCCCGACTAATGGCCACCATAGAATGCTTTCTGCTTTCCACGGAGAAAGTAGGAGAGGTTTCTCATTTCTTTCTATATTCACTTCTCAGACTTTGTGATTTAGCCAATATTAGATCAGAAATTGACTAGAGCTTTTGTAATCACAGAAACATTACTGTGTTCTTGACGGTCTACACTTCTGCTTCTTACAAATTCTACAATCTATCCATACATAATGCTGAACATTTTCTAATTATACTGTATATTTACAAGCTCTGTTTTTGTCAGCCTATTTAGTCCAGTGGTCTGTCTCAACAAACTGATCTAGAAATAATAGCTAAGGCTGGTGCACAGAGGTTTATTTCTAAAGCACTGCATATGGAAGGAGCCAGATGAGTGTGTCTTGTAGACGTCACTAGTTTGTGTTTTAAACAGCTTCAAACTAAGTACAGTCAAAGACTACAATTTCACAGGAGTATATTGCTTAATAGCAAGACGCAACAAGCAACAAAGCATAGAATTAGTGATTTCATCAGAATTCACCTGTTGAAGTGAGTGAAAAAACCTCGTTGATTTAACAGCTCTGGTTATGGCTGAATAACAAGAGACATGTGGCTGGATTATTTGACTGGAGGTGATTCTAGCAGAGATATGAGAGAGTGCTGAGATTGTGAACAAGCTGTTCTGAAATAGTTACAGATTGATGGTCACTAAGGACATTAAAGTATCATTTTGATACATATTCCTTTTCTGGAGTATACCAAGTGATCTCCAACTTGAACATGTCCAATTTAATATCTTATTTTATGCAAGGCTTTAGCCCCAAAAGACCAACCATCACTCTCTCTTGATACCCTGTCATATTTTGTAAGGAGATTTAAGTTTTGTATAAGCTAAATTGTGTCTTTGGACACATGCACAAAACTTTCACCAAACTTAATGGGAAAACTGCATGTATGTGGAAAAAAAATGAGTCTATAAAGATACTTCAGTCTCTTGTCTTCATAAGGCAGTTTACCGATTATAGCAAAATATACTAACTTTTAAAACGTCAGGGAGCTTTCCAGCAATGGTAATATGAAGAATCTGATCAGCTATACTAAATGAGACTATGACTCTAATGTGAAGAGAAGACAATTAATGTATTTTTTTATAAGTCAATGAGGAGCTCATGACGGGGGTATGTGCTAAGCCCTACGCATCTCTCAGAGATCCATGCTTAAGGTCTCCCTGCATACTGGAATCTCTCTGTTTAGCAATTCAAGAATAGGAACCCATTGTCTGAAGTCAGGCGGCTTAGATGCCTAAATTTCTTTTTGAAGGAATGAGCTGTGTTGAACAAGGCATCCACCTAACTACTGTGCTATGGGTTATTCTGATGTAGTCTGTCTTGTTGAAGTGTTTCACCGTGGGTACATTTTTAGTCATGGTCTACACTACAGGGTTAGATTGACATAAGCAGCCTTGCATCAAACTAGCTATGGAAGTGTTTTCACTTAAATTTGGCTCCCACCAATGTAACTTCCCTCTATGCTGATTCAGTAATATGACCAATCTGCAGCATAGATTCATGATCAATGTAATTGTTGCTTATATCAACTATTAGTAGCTTTCAGGAGCCACCCCACAATACACCACACTGACAATATGATCGGTACAGGGATGCACTCCACCAACTCAAGGAGTCAAGCGTGTGCACACAAGCAATTTTATAATTATGGTGTCTGTAGGCTGACATACGTTAGATCAGCATAATTTTGCAGAGTAGACATGGCCTCAGTCACTGGGTTAGAGAGAGAGAATTAAAGCAGAGAAGCAGTGAGTAGTGAAGAGAAAATGAGACAGAAAACATATGAACATAGTGGGAAAGTAATGGTTAAGACATGATCAATGTGTAGGTGGAATATTGGAAAACAAGGGAGTGGTGCACATGCCTGAGAAGTTATCTTGACAAATGGTCAATAAATTAGACATGGAAAGGAGCAAAACAGCTGTGCAGATTATGTACAAGGAAATGAGGGAAAATCTACAACTTAATGAGGGAATCAATAAGTGGATGAAAAAAATTCACTTTGTTCACTGAGTCACAACCACAAGCCACATTTAGATCCTATACTCTCTTAAATAGTTAATGATGAGGCACCCTCACTCCCTGAGACCATGGGAAAGTATTAACATAATACAACTGAATATTCTACCTAGGCTACTGTACATTCTAAGTAGCTTATCTGGGGTGTAAGTCCCTCTGTCTTATTTTAGACAATTTAATAGCATCATTAAAACTTTATTATGGGGCTGTGGCTAATGCCCCCAATTATAATTTAAAAGACTCCAATTCCCTCTAGGCAAGGGGTGAGTTGGACTGGCAGACCTAAAGAGTACCTTTACGCTTTTATGTCACAGATGCCAAAATGATTCCAGCATGCTAATACACTTATGGCTACCTGGGTGGAAACTGAATGTGTATTAATGTGCATCCAATAACTCTTGTAGGTCTCCTCACTTCCTCTTTCTGGAAAACTGAAAAATAAGGTGCCTACAGTAATGACTGCATGAAGGGTGTGGGCTATCAAAGCTAACAGGTACCAATTTCATCCCTATTGTCATGCAAAAACACCTATCTTGTGTAAACCAGACTTTCAGACTAGGAACAAACCCATAATTTCTAAATAAATAAATAATAAAAACTAGTTGAGTAGGGTCATTGTGAAGCTTTTAAAATTCTAAGTGAGGAGAGCCCTGGTCCTTTTCCTAATGCTAAGGCAATGTTATAACCTGCCATACTCAGCAGAGTGACAGTATTTAGAAGTAGGAGATTTGCAAACGTATCAATTTGGCCTGCGTACTCTAGGGCTGTTAGAGGCATCAGAACTACTGGGAACCTTAGAAATGTTTCATTGACTCCCCAGGCCCAGGCCCACTTCATTAAAAAAAGAGGAATTACTTTAGACTGGAGTACTTTATACGAAGGTTATGGGGATTTAATCACATTTCTTATAAGATTCCCAGGTGCGAGGCATGTACGTAACATTAAAAATGTTTTGGGGAACCTCAGGCTATCCTTAATACAAGAAAAGATTTTATTCAATGTCTACTGGATACCACAGAGGTTGTGCAAGGTAAAGGCCTAATTTTTACTGGCACGGTAACAAAGAAAAAGGAACCCTCATGCATATATTATGGCATTGTCCAAAAGCCAGGCAGCTGTGAAAAGAGATTGACATATGAATTAAAACAGAGCTTGGCATCACAGCCAAAAATGATACCTTAAAGTATTTATCTGTTATGCTAAGTTTCATTCTGCCACAAAGATTTTTGGCTCTCAAGGGCTGTAATGATCACTAAGTTCATGATTTTATAAAAATAGAAGAGACTGCTTATCCCCAGAATACAATGGTGGTATTCAGACCTGGCTGAGTTAGACAGCCAAAAAAAGAATAGCTTATCATAGTAGAGAAAAATAATATGGAGTCAGAGAAATTTGGGCCCCATTCCTAGATACATTCGATTAAAAAGATTAGGTTGCCTCAAAGAATGCAAGGCACGAATTCATATTCATCTCACTGCACTGCAGTTCCCTCCTCTCCCTAGTCATGTATATCTTCAGTTTTATCACTGTTACCTCTACCCGAAAACATCTGTGTAATTTTGCCTGGTTTGTATCCTCTTCTCTTGCAGCTCTGTATCACAGGATGATTTTTTAAAACCTACATTAAAACATTTCCTTTTCTTTAAAAACAAAGCAGCATATTGGGATTCAATCCTCCTCATCTTGACTGTCAGTTTTTCACCTTTTTGCAGAAGGACAGAATGAGACATACATACCACTTATGTTCAGTGACTTAGTGAGTGCAGCCAGCACCTGGAGGCCAACCCCACATTTGGGATCTCCCCCCATCATGCAGGGCAAGATGGGGGTCTCAGACCCACCCCCAAGTGCCCCAGGGAGGGGGCCTCCTCTGAGGGGCTGCAGGGGGCACCAGGCTGGGCCTGAAAGGGCCTGATTAGAGGGGCACCAGTCTGGGCTCCCCACTTTCAAGGTGCCATCCGGAACCTTGGCCTTCCTGCCTCATGGGCCAGAACAGTGGGGGGCAGTAGCAGCCCTGGTGCTGACCGGGGGGGGGGGGATGTTGAGGCCAGAGGCCGTCCTGCCCCTGACCACCACTGCTCTTGGCGCAGTGTTCTGGCCCGTCCCACCCTCGGCCCACTGGTCTGCCCCAAGGGGCAGGGAGTGGCGGCAAGTAGTTGCTGTTCCCAAGGGCCTGGAGGTAGGCCACCCTGGACCAGTTAGCCAGGGGTGAGGAAGGTCAGAACGCTGCGCCGAGAACAGCGGCAGCCGGGGGCGGGGTAACCTCTGGCCCTGGCTCCCCCTCCTCGAGCACTGAGGCTGTGGCTGCTCCCTGCTGTTCTGGCCCACGTAGTGAAAGTGGGGAGCCCAGGCCAGCGCCCCTCTAATCAGGCCCTTGCAAGGGGGGCCTGGCACCCCCCTGCAGCCTGCTGCCCGGGAGCATGGTCCCCCAGTGTTGTGTCGTCGTCCCCCGCTATACCACGGTTTATGTTCCATGCCTACTATTTGGACGTCTGTTTCCAGAAGTTAAGAAAGAAAAAGAAAATCAATTTACAGTCAATTAAAATAGGGTCCGGCAGAATTCTGTCATTATTTTAGAACAGCCCTATTTCTCGTAACCTTTCTAAGAGCTTGGCTTCATGAACAATTAGTTTAAGGTGAGCTGCAGTGTGATTCTACCCTGACCTACCTTGCTGTGGACAGATTAACTGTCCACATGGACTGTGAGGATACACATTAACACTTCATTAATGTGTTCTGATTAATCCCATTTTAAAGATGACTAGATCAAAGCACATTAACACACTATTAGTGTTCATCAGCAGCAGAGTTCACAGAGATGGATAACTTAGAGCACACTAAGGTCGGACAGTTTCATACCCCAGTTTGCCACAGACAAAATGTTCATATAAGCAAGCACTACGGTATTTCCCTACACTTAGAATGTTACAGCAGCACATATGTAACATTTTAAGTGTAGATGCTATATCTACGTCAACCGGATGGTTTCTCATGTTGGCGTAAGTCATTCACCTCCCTGAGGTGCAGTAGCGAGGTCAAAAGAAAAATCTTCTGTCCATCTAGCTCTGTCTACATGGGGACTTAGGTTGGCTTAACTATGCCAGGAATATGGATTTTTCATCCCCGAATGACATAGTTATGTCAATCAAATTTTCTACTGTAGACAAAGCCTGACACACCAACAAGTCCTTAAAGTTTAAATTCTCTTCATTTTTAAACTCATTATTTTAAACACATTTCTGTCTAATCATAGTAGTTTTTCAGTATGATTATTTTGTTCCCATACAAGAAAGAGAGGCTAATGTTTCAGCCAGCATTATGTAACTAAATTTAACTAGTGTGTGAAGCTTCCCCCCCCCCCAAAAAAAAAAAGAAAAAGAAAAAAAGTCCGTATGCTGTAGGTGCTGCCTCTTGTTTGACTGTGAATTTACAGGGAGTTTAAGTAGTTGAAGGTAAATAAAAAGTAATAAAAATAAGACAGCATAAGTAGATTCAGAAATGTGACTAACAAATATTCATAGAAGTCACACAGCTAAATCCACCCACAGCAGCTGGAAAATATTAATATCAAATAAAGCTGGATGTCATATGCAGAAAACTAAAAAATAATCATTTCATTTTTTCCTTTCTTTTCAGACAGTGCAATGCTGCAACCTCAGAACTGCAATTCACATGTGCACCAATAACTAATGCATACAACTGTACAGCATCCTTTGTTCCAATAGTCTCAAAGAGTTATGCAAGTATTTTTCTTAAATATACTTATTTTATGCAGCTATGACAGATTTGCCCTGTTTGACTTTGCCAAGTGATACAGTGGGTCTCAAGGCACTTAAAGTCAGATAGATAAAGCAACAACTGGCATACACTAATAAGTGTGAACTCAAGTTAATGCTGTAGCCATAAAGAATAAAATAATTCAAGGTAAAATACAATGAAGGAAAATACTGTAGTTAAGTCTGGCATGGCACACAGATTAAAGGAGTTAAGTCTAGGCCTTTCTGTAGATCCAAAGATTTCTATGCACCAGTCATTTTCTCATTTTATTTTGCTAAAAATATTCCCTGTCAATGTACTCTATTAACATGGAATTCTGAGAAAAGTCCACCTCTTTGAATGGCTCCATGTTTCATTTCCTTTCTTGCTTATAAACTTTATCAGGCATACTGATAATTTCCATGACAGTCAATACTGAACAAAGGACAACAGTTTCTCATCTCCTTAATATCTCCTTTTTGTCTCACAGTGCCCATGACACCTGAATGTATTCGGAGTCTCCTTTCAACAGATTTCTAAACATAATATAGTGAGTTATATTTAAGCTGCATTGAGAGAGAGAGAGAGAGAGAGAGTGGGGGGGGGGGGGGGGAGATCAGGACTTCAAAAAGACCCATAAAGTAAACACAGTGGGGATAGGATAATTCTAATACCCTAATGTCTAACAGTTTTGGTGTAGTCCAAGTTTATAATTAGAGGTCTGCTTTCAAAGAAATAAAACATCTCCTTTGGTAGATAATACCAGAGGTAGTAACAATTACCTGCAACTCTTCTAAGCACCCGATGCCACCATCTTCCTTCCCCATTTTCCCAAACCAGCATCATGAAGAAACCAGAACTTTACAGGAGATTGTTGATGACTCTTCCACAAGGCTCATCCTCAACATTCAAACAACAGGGGTCTGTACTGTGGCTTTTTTGTGGCTATTGACTTCTGAACATTTGTCCACAGCTTTAAACAGCCTACTGCAGATTGAGATGTTCTGATCCAGAACTAGATTCCATTTTCTGTCTTAATCAGGGTGGATTTATAAATTAAATTTTAATCAGGATTTAAATTACAATGCAGTGAACCAAGATTTAAATCAATTTAAAACAAGATGTTATTTGTACTTCAGTTATTTTCCTAAAGTTCCCTCATAGGTCATGTTTTCTAGACCTTTAATCATTTTTATTGTTCTTCTCTGGACTTTCTCCAATTTGGTCACATCTTTCTTTGAAATATAATGCCCAGAACTGAACACATTATGCCAGCTGAGACCTAGCCAGTGTAGAGTAGAGCAGAAGAATTGCTTCTCATGTCTTGCTCATAATGCCCTTGCTTTTTCTGCAACACAGTTACACTGTTGACTCGTATTTAACTTGTGATCCACTATGGCCCCCAAATCCCTTTCTGCAATATTCCTTCTTAGGTAGTTATTTCCCATTTTGTATGTGAGCAGTAGATTGTTCCTTCTTAAGTGGAGTACTTTGTATTTTTCTTTATTGAATTTCATCCTATTTACTTCAGATTATTTCTCCAGTTTGTCCAGATAATTTTGAATTTTAATCCTATCCTCCAAGAGCTTTTCTACATTTTCAACGCTCAAATGTTTGGGGGGGGGGGGCTGTTGTTTTTGGGGTTTTTTTTTACTTTGAATGAACTAATCACTGAACTGAACTGGTTCAATCTGTGGCATACAAGAAGAGGGGTGGTGGAGAGGGCCCAGACCCCTGAGCACTGGGCTGTGAGGCGTGCCAGGCTGTCCTGGAGCTTACGCCAGGTTAAGCTGTAGGGGTACCGGCACAGTGGCCTGACTGTGGTCCAGGATCTGGAGGGCACGTTGGAGGCTGCCCCACCTCTGGACAGTAGCTGCTACGTGCCAGCCTGCTCTGCCCCCTGGGACAGACCAGTCATCCTGGGGGGGAGCACTATGGAGCATGGCCTCTGTCCCTAGTGCCAGTGAGGTGCCTTTCAGAGCCCCGATACCATGCTGACTGCTGCAGAAGGGGAAGGTCCCCAAAAGTGGGCAGGATAGGGACCCAGGGCCCCTTAATCCAGCCCTGGGTGGGGGCTGTAGGGGAATTGAGGGGCACCCATCAGCACCCCCCTTATATGTCCTGAAGGGCCAACCCAGCCCCCCTCCCCTCCTCTTTCCAGGCAGGGAGGAGTGGGGATGTCCTCTCCCGGCCTGGGCCTCTGGGGCTGCTGTAACAAGATGGCTAAGTGCAGGCGGGGGGCATTTGCATCACCCCCCACATGTACCCCCCAGTTGGCAGGGCAGCTGGGGTGGGGGGCTGGGACCCCTCCTGCCCTGTGCAGGGGGTGCTGCAAGGCACTGGGGGCACAAATGTGGGCTTAGCCCCCAGGTACCCCACATTCTCAGTATGCCACTGGATTTAATAAACTAAAATGAAGAGAACATTCATTCTCCTTCTGCAGAAGAGGCTACTGCTGTCAGAAGCTAGTTTAACACATCAGCAGATCCTAGTTCCAAGTATTTAGATCATGATTGCCACCAGTTCCATGGGTTCACCTTCTTTAAAATTTGGCACATCTGGTGTTAAGTACTTTTAAAAAATGTATTTAATTTAAATTATTTTAGTACATTATAAATTTAGGCCTGATCATAGGTTAATTTAAAAAAAAATTACTGTTAAAAATGTAATTATGTTAGATCCAAACAAATCTGATTTATTGCAGAAAACCAGATTGTGTTATATTCATCCTGGTCTTCAAGTATTAGGCTTTGATTTTACCTATGTTTTGAAGTTCGAGGGGACTACCGTGGTTAGGCTGTCCATTGTGGATGTTTCTGAACATTGCAGCACAAACATTTCAGTCACATTCTGAGTACCCATAGCTTTTATCTATATAGAGCCACTGTCACCTTGTACAGATGCAGGGTATAGCTGCAGAAATCAAAGATGTCACCTTCCATGAGTTTCTTTCCCTCCTTGATGAGAAAAAATTGAAAACACACAGTCCCTCAAAGGTTCAGAAAACAGAAGAGAAATTAGAATCCGATTTTTAAAAAGTCTCATGATTTTGAGGGACCTGTTTCAACATTTTAGGTCAGCAATACTGATAATGTAATCTTTAAATAAAAACATTTCGGCTAAATGTAAGATCTTTTTGCTCTAATGCAAAGATTAATACACCACTGACTTCAGTGGGATGCGGGGGAAGAAATCAGTCCAACTGGTTAAGGATTAGCTCTGCCCCAGTTGATGATCTATTGTGTCCTCCTGAGAAACACAGAAGCAGCATATCAGATAAGGGCCGGAAAGTCTTGTAATGTTAGGTGTCAGTCTTTATAGACAACAGCATTCTCTGACAGTGGGAAATAGCTAGTGTAGCAGAAATGGCTTCTTTTACAGTTATCTTTCTTTCAGTACTAATGTATTTTAAGTAGGACAAGCAAACTTAAGAGAAACTCTATTTCATGTCAGCCTTATCCCATCTCTACCACTGAACTTAATTTAAGATCCTGAAACGTTTAGATCTATTTCTCCCACCCTCCTCTCCCTCATCCCCAACTTCTCATTCACAGTTCAAAAGGCAGTTCTCCTACAATTTTCTACCATGACCAGGAGAAAAAGTTTTGTTTGCTCAAGATTTCTAGGCCAATTTTGAAGATTCAGGAGATAGAGTTTCAATAAAAGTCAGTCAAGCCTCCATGCTTTTAGATGACTATCTGTTTTTAACCTGAACCTTTTGAAGGTTGAGTGCTAATCCAGATTTACAATTTAATTCACATATCTTCAAGTTCCACCTCCTGTACATTCATAGCACTGTATTATGGATGAAGTCTTCAAGAAATGTACATATTAGTGAAGCCAATCACAATGCCTTCAAGCTTCCTGTGGACTTCTGTTCTGGGACTGCCAGGGAAACCTGCTTCCTGAGCTAATAGCTGTAACTCCATGCGCTCAGGACAAGCCACTCACACTGCTTCCAACATGTTCTCTACACATGGGCCTGGGAGAAGGTCCTTGCAAAGTCAATACATTAGCACCACCCAGTGAGGAGCCCCTTGCACAAATGCAGTTTCTGCACTTTTAAAGGCCCCATTTGTGCTATTAGAGTGACATAAAGGGGACTTTAATGGAACTGAGAAAGATTCTTTGTGCCTACTAGATCTCAAGATACTTGCCTGAGGTGAGATGAGTATGGAAATCAGATTTCCCAAGGATTCTAATTGAGCACTAAGTCAATGGAACACTAGTAATTAATACTAATTTGGGCATCATTTCTAATGCAAGTACAATATATAGACTAGAATTACATTTTTATTCATGAGTGAAATATTTGGAGCCTACAAGCCACATTTTCCTGAAATAGATCTAAAAATGTATTAAAGTGTGGCAACCATAACGGAGTTTTCTGGGACATATTTACCGCTTTTCTGAGCAAACTCCTTATTATCATGATGGGCTTTCCTGCTGGATGATAAGAGTAGCTAGTGCAATAAGCCCCCAGCCAACTGGCTGTCACCATAGCTGCATTACAGAACAAATTCTGCTGCAACTTTTGAGATTTATTTTTATTTTAGGTGAATGTAAAATTAAACAACCATTATATTAAAGTGAAAGGTTTCACTTGAATAAGCAAAAGCTGGATATGGCTCTGAGGGAGCCAGGCAAACTATTTGCAGTGAATAATTTTCTTCGTTCCCTTTTTGTGGGTAACTGTATACAGATTCTCTTTGTATGAATGGATTCTTAAGTAGGTAATTATTCAAGGCAAGGTTATACAGCACAGAAGATGAGGGAGCATAAAACACCCCCTTACTCCCATGCATTGACTACTCTTATTGTGGATAACAACATAGTGCAGGAAGAACCCTGTACAGGCCCACTGCTACCTCTTCCATACTGGTGGATGGAGAATGAGAAGAAAGGAATGGAGATGGGGCCCACATTTCTGTAGTACATATTTATCAGAAGGACTCTGAAGCTGACTGAATGCTTATGAAACCAAATACCTCTCTTATCTATATAACTAAACCACAGTTGTATATATGCACGGAGGGTCCAGCGGGCAGTCCCATGGGCGTGGGTTCTGGGGGGAGTGGGCGATCCCATGGGCGGGCGGTCGGCGGGGGCGGTCCCATGGGGCAGGGGGGGTCCTTACCCGCCGGCTCCGGGCACATCCACGCTTGGCTCCGCACAAAGGCTCCGGCCCCCCCCGACCCCCGCCCCCTGCCCCCCGCACCCTCCTGGGTGCCCCCCCGCTCCCCGCCCCATCACCTGTCCCACTCCCTGCTCAGCACTCCCCCAGACTGCAGTTCCCCCTCCTGGCCAGGGGCGGCGCTGCGCGGCACCAGCTTGGGTCGCTTCGCGGGGCCAGATGGAGCCTCTTGCCGGGCCGGGCCGGGCCGGGCGCAGCCGCCTCCTCGGCAGGGCCGGGCAGACGGAGCGACGGTCGGGGGGGCCGGAGCCTTTGTGCGGAGCCAAGCATGGATGTGCCCAGAGCCGGCGGGTAAGGACCCCCCCCGCCCCATGGGACCCCCCCCCCCACGGGAGACCCCTCCCCCCAGAACCTCCGCTTCTCCCCCATGGGATCGACCGCCCCCCCCC